>OVBA01003292.1:2861-28772 GCA_900406435.1 Lepidium aucheri | reverse complement strand
ACACACTTCGAGTTTTTACAAATTCACTAAGTCTAGGTATTACACTAACTCCCTTGCACCTAGACAAATGAATGAGTTGACATCCTTTAGGAGTGGTCCACCATTAATTATGCAAAAACCCATAGTTCTAAACTTCAAAAAAGCGGATTTGTGTGCGGTTATTATGGAGACCCACATGGATAAAGAAAATTCAATGGAGTGGTAGTATGACACAGGTGCTACAACGCATGTATGTGTCAGCCGCGATAGGTTTTGTACTTACAAGAAGTACACAACCGACAACCATCTTTGGATAATCTCTCCCACTCTAAGATCGAAAGCATTGGCCAAGTTGTCTTGAAGATGACATCGGGCATAGAGATTACTCTTTCCAAAATTAAACATGTACACGAGATGAGGAAAAATTTGATTTCAGGATCATTGATGAGCAAACATGGAGTTGACATCACTTTTTCCTCAGATAAATTGACCCTTAGAAAGAAATGGTGTGTATTGGGAAAGGTTATGTCTCAAAATGATTAGTCAAAATGTGTGTAACGACAATCCACAAAAATGATGGGGCTTCGAGCTCCACAAATGATGTAAACATTTCCAATAATTATAAAAATTCATTTGCTTATGTGGTTGAGTCTTATAAACATTGACACATGCGACTAGGACATGCGAATTCTGAATTCTAAATCCATTGAGAGATTGATGAATCTGAATTTAATTTCTATATGTCCAATAACAAAAGACAAATGTGAAATATGTATTCAAGGAAAACTCACTAAAACACCATCACCTCAAGTTGAAAGAAATACCGAACCTCTCAGACCAATCCAAGCAGATTTGTGTGATCTCAAATTAGTTCCTACTTGAGGTGGAAAGAAATATTTTGTAACGTTCATAGACGATTACACAAAATATTGGTATGTATATATTTTACATAGTAAAGACAAAATTTTGGAAAAATTCAAAGAATACAAACTTGAAGTTGAAAATCAACTATCACGATCTATAAAAACTGTTCGTAGTGATAGAGGAGGCAAATATGATGGTCCATTCAATACATTTTTCAAGAACATGGCATTATCCATCAAACCACCGCTCCATATTCACCAGAATCGAATGGTGTTGGGGAACGCAAAAACCAAACTCTAAAAGAGATGATGAATGCTATGCTCCAGGAATCTGGTACACCCCAGAAACTGTGGGGGGAAGCGTTGCTTACATCAAATTATATTTTGAATAAAATACCACACAAAGCTACAGGAAAAACACCTTATGAGCTTTGGAAAGGTAAAATACCTTCGTACAAACACCTCAAAGTGTGGGGGTGTCTCGCAAAATTTTCTGTGTCACCTCCTAAAAAGGCCAATATAGGTCCAAAAAACTGTGGATTGTATTTTCCTCGATTATGCATACAATAGTAGTGCTTATCGATTTTTTGAATGGTATTCAGAAATACTGATATCCACAAAAATACAATAATCGAATCTCGAAATGCTTTATTTTTTGAAAATGTTTTCCCGTGTAAACCGATTTAATCCTTGAAACAGCCACGTGAAGAACCAAGCCCTCCTGATGCAAATCAAGCAAGCACATCTGGTACAAGCATACCAGATCCTAAGGCTATCATCGAACTTCGTAGAAGTAAACGCGCCCAAAAAGAAAAATCTTTTGGTAGTGATTTTCTAATTGTGCTACTTTTAGAGAATGAACCTCGGATTTTCTCTGAAGCAATGTCCACACCTGACTCAGCCTTATGGAAGGAAGTAGTCAATGGTGAAATGGACTCCATCCTCCAAAATCATACTTATGAAATCACTGACCTACCAGAAGGGTTTAAACCACTCGGTAGTAAATCAATTTTTAAAACAAAACTAAAAATCGATGGCGCTATCGATAAATCTAAATCTCGACATGTAGTACAAGTTTTTGGCAAAAAGAAGGTTCAGATTTCTTTGACACCTATTCTCCAGTGACAAGAATCACTTTGATACGTATGTTAGTCGATATTGCCACTTTACGTGATCTAGAAAACATCAAATGAATGTAAAAATTGCCTTTCTAAACGATGATTTAGAAGAAGATATTTATATGAAGCAACAAGAAGGCTTTATCGCTCCTGGACAAGAATATAAAGTTTGTCATCTTGTCAAATCGTTGTACGGGCTTAAGCAAGCACCAAAACAATGCCATGAAAAATTTGACAATGTCATGATGACATTAAATAATCTCAGAGTGCATACATTTTGTTGCGTCTATACGTTGATGACATGCTCATTCTCGGTAGTAAGAAAGACATAATCCAACAGACTAAGAACTTGCTTAAGAGCCAGTTTGACATGAAAGACATGGATTGTGCTAATTTCATTCTCGAGATAAAATTTACTCGTACTTCTGAAGGTTACACTTCGTCACAAACTCATTATGCATAAAAATTCTACAACAATTTAGGAATTATACAAATGGCACTACAAAAAGCCCTGTTGACCCTCACCTTCACCTAACCAAAAATTCGGGTGAAGCCAGTCTAATAGATTGAGTATGCGTGTGTAATTGGTAGTCTCATGTACTTGACCAATTGTACTAGACCAGATTTAGCACATGCAGTGAATGTGTTGAGTCGCTATACCTGTAATCCTGGTCCTTGAACTACTTACAGTATTCTAAAATTTATAGCTTCCACTATGGTAAAGAACCAGCTGTTCTTGAAGGATACAATGACGCAATTGGATTTCTGTTTCCAAGAATTCCAAGTCCACAAGTGGATATGTATCTACATTGGGTGGCGCAGCAGTATGTTGGAAATCATCTAAACAAACTCTGTTGGCTCGATCAACTATGCAAATAGAGTTTATTGCTCTAGACAAAGCTGCAGAAGAAGCAGAATGGCTACGTAATTTTGTAGAAGATGTTCCTATGTGGGAAAAACTAGTCCGTACTATTATAGTACATTGTGACAGTCAGTCGGCTATTGATCGAGCACACAATACTCTCTATAACACTAAGTCTTGTCATATTCGTCGACGACACAAAACCATCAGACATTTGGTTTCAAGTGGTGTGATCAAAATCGATTACATTAAGTCTCCTAATAACTTAGAAGATCCATTCAGAAAAGGCCATGCAAGAGACCAAGTGCTGAAATCGTCTAAAGGAATGGGTTTAAAGCCTATTGACACAACATCTATATGATGGATTCCCAACTCATATGACTAGAGATCCCATGAGATAGGTTCAATGGGACAACCAAGTCACATAGATTGTTATCAAAGCAGGACATTACCATTCTAAACGACAATCGTCGTGTCTAGCAACAAACATTAAGGTTAAGCGATGCTTTTAATGATCACAATAGCTTTGATATATCAGTGGAGTAGAAATGCTACTTCTTAATACAATACTATTACATGAGTCACTTAGTGAGTGTGAAATGAGGCCGTTTCTAGGGGAATCTATCCAGGAAAAACTCTCTAGTTCACTCATGAAATTACCAGGCAAGTTCAAGGCCATAATTAACATAATAGACAACCTACTACTCTATCAGAAATAAAGCTATGTTATAACTATTGTCTCGGTTTACATAAAAATCCAGAAAGTTCAAGACCTCATGTTCACTTTCTAGCCAAGTATGCCCGACAGATATTAACTATGACTAGTTCAAGGTTAAAAAATAATACCAGCTCAAACACAGTATATTTCGTTTGAACTCACGCATCTGTCTAGTCTTTTGTGTATATCGAGTAAGTCCAATATGTTGTGTCAGTCTGTTACGTACAACGGTTAAGGCTCTCATTGAGTGTAAGCTGCCAAAGCATAGTCTAGTTAGCCTTCATGTCATTAAGATGATGGGTTATATTGATAATCTGGCAAACCTGGACTGCCCAATAAGCCAAGAGTTGGCCACTAATCTCATTTTGTAGTCATTGCCCTTAAGTTATGATCAGTTTGTTATGAACAACAACATGAACAACTTGACCAAGACTTTGACTGAGCTGCATGGAATGCTCAAAACTGCTGAGCCCAACATCGAAAAGGGTAAGAAGATTGAGAAACAAACCAAAAACAAAGGAAAGGGCAAGGCAAGCTAGATTAAGAATCCAAGCAAGTCTGACCGAGCTCCTAAATTTAAGCATGGTCCTTGTGAAGTAGATAAGTGCCATTATTGTAATTGGTCTGGGTATTGGAAATGAAACTGTAAAAAGTATTTGGAAGATCTGAAAAAGAAGAAGACTTTCGATGCATCGTCTTCAGATATTTATGTTATAGAAGTAAATGTTACTACTTCTAGTTCTACTTCTTGAGTATTGGATTCCGGTTGTGGTGCTCATATTTGTACATATACGCAGGGCCTAAGCAATAGTAGAACTTCGAAGAAAGGACAAGTGGACCTGCATGTTGGAAATGGAGCAAGAGTTGTTGTGTTAGCTGTAGGAACATTTCACTTGTCTTTGCCTTCAAGCTTGGTTTTAGAACTTAATAATTGCTACTATGTTCCTGCTATAAGGAAAACTATTATTTTTATTCCTTGTTTGGATTTAGAAGGATTTTGTTTTGAAATTGAAGACAAGTGTTGCTCATTTAATCGTAGTAACATCTTTTATGGTAGTAGTTCATTGGTGAATGGGCTTTATATTCTAAACCAAAGTGTGCCTGTCTATAACATTAATACTAAAACATTTTTGTCAAATGACACAAATCAAACTTACCTTTGGCATTGTCGTTTGGGCCATATAAATGAGACACGTATTCAAAAGCTTCATAGTGATGGATGTTTGAATGATTTTGAATCATTTGATAAATGTGAGTCTCGTTTATTGGGGAAAATGACAAAAGCTCCTTTTACAGGTCATAGTGAGAGAGCCAAAGACTTGTTGGAACTTATACATACAGATGTATGTGGACCAATCAGTATAAATGCTAGAGGAAACTACTCATATTTCATCACATTTACAGATGACTACAGTAGATATGGTTATGTTTACTTGATGAAACATAAATCTGAATCCTTTGAAAAGTTTAAGGAGTTTCAGAATGAAGTACAAAATCAGCTTGGCACGAGAATCAAAGCACTTTGATGTGATAGAGGTGGAGAATATTTGAGGAAAACTTTTAATGATCATCGAAGAGAATGTGGAATTGTTTCACAACTCACTCCACGAGGAACTCCACAATTGAATGGTGTATCTGAGAGGAGAAATTGAACTCTATTAGATATGGTTTTGATCAATGATGAGTTATACAGATCTTCCATTGTCCTTTCGGGGATATTCTCTAGAAACGTTTGCATTTACGCTCAACTGATGTCCATCAAAATCAGTTGAAAAGACACCATATGAGATGTGAACTAGAGAGGTTCCAAACTTGTCTTTTCTAAAAATTTAGGGTTGTGAAGCTTATGTTAAACATATGTTTTCTGATAAGCTTGGACCCAAATATTATAAGTGCCAATTTGTTGGTTATCCTAAAGAAACCAAAGGTTATTATTTCTACAGCCCTTCCAAAATAATGTGTTTGTTGCTCGAAATGGTGTTTTCTAGAAAGAGAGTTTCCTTCTAAGAGAAAAAGTGGGAGTAAAGTACAACTCAATGAAGTTCGAGAAACACAGGAGATTACTCCAACTCATGAGGAAGAGAATCAATTAGATCTACAAAGAGTCATAGAAGAATCTAGTCTTGTTGAACTTGAGGTCCGTAGGTCCAAAAGAATTCGTCACAAACCTAATAGATTTTGTGTATGGGTGACATATCATTGGTCTATTGCTCATCGAAAGTGATTCACCAATGTCTTTTGAGGAAGCAATGATGGGCCATGACTCTGAAAAATGGCTAGAAGCCCCTGGATCTGAAATGGAATCCATGTATGTGAACAAAGTATGGACTTTGGTAGATATACCTCATGGTGCAAAAGTCATTGAGTGTAAATGGATTTTCAAAAAGAAAACTGACATGCACGGTAATGTAGTAATTTGCAAAGCTAGATTAGTGGCTAAAGGTTACAAGCAGATTCATGGTATTTATTATGATGAAACCTACACCCTAGTCATAATGCTTAAATCCATTTGATTTTCCTAGCAACTGTCGCTTATTATGATTATGAGATTTGGCAAATGGATCTGAAAACAGCTTTCCTTAATGGAAATCTAGAAGAGGATGTGTACATGAAATAACCTGATAGTTTCACATCTTCTGAGAGTGTTGGGATGATATGCAAACTTGAACGCTCAATCTATGGCTTGAGTCAAGCATCTCGAAGTTGGAACCTTTGTTTCGATGAAGATGTCAAAGCGTTTGACTTTGTTAGAAACAAAGAAGAACTGTGCGTTTACAAGAAGAGTAGTGGGAGCGCAGTTGCTTTCTTAGTGTTGTATGTAGATGACATACTACTCAATGGAAATGATATCCCTTTACTTGAGTCCATAAAGACTTGGCTAGGAAGTTGTTTCTCAATGAAAGACATGGGAGAAGCCTCTTATATTCTTGGAATAAGACTCTATAGAGATAGACAAAACAAGCTTATTGAACTGTGGGAAGATACTTACATTGATAAGACCTTACATAGGTTTAATATGCATGATTCCAAGAAAGGTGTTCTACCAATGTATCATGGTGTAATTCTCAGCAAAATGTAGTGTCCTTCGACACATGATGAGAGAGAACGCATGTGTTGAATCCCTTGTGCTTCTGTTATAGGATCTATTATGTACGCCATGCTTTGCACTCGTCCAGATGTTTTGTGCGCTTTAAGCATGACGCGTAGATACCAACAAGATCCATGTGAGAGTCTCTGGACTGCAGTCAAGAACATCCTTAAGTATTTAAGATACACAAAGGATAAATTCTTGGTTTATGGAGGAAGTGATGAGCTTGTTGTGAGTGGTTACAGTGATGCTAGGTTTCAGACAGATAAAGATGATTTATGATCACAATCTAGATCTATCTTTGTCTTAATAGAGTTGTTGTGAGCTGGAAAATTTTGAAGCAAAGCACTGTGGCAGACTCTACAATCGAAGCTGAGTACATTGCTGCTTCAGAAGCGACTAAGGAAGCTGTATGGATTAGAATTACATTGCTGAACTAGGTGTGGTTCCTAGCATATCTAGTGCAGTGGACCTCTACTGTGATAACAATGGAGCCATCGCTCAGGCGAAAGAACCAAGATCACACCAGAAATCCAAACACATTGAAAGGCGATCTCATCTTATTCATGATATCGTTAATAGAGGAGATGTGAAGATTAGCATGGTTTCAACGGATGTAAATGTTGCTGATCCATTGACCAATCATCTTCGACGGCTTAAGCATGAGATTCATACTACTGCTATAGGCATTAGATTTCATAAGATGTGATCTTGATGCTAGTGGGAGATGTTTTTGTTTTGTGATATAATGTTCATGTTTACATACATTTGGTTATGTTTTGAAACTAATGAAATTTTTTTAGATTTTTTAAATTATTAGTTAATAAAGTCCCACAATGATATGACATTCTTATAGATCATCAAGTACGTGACTTCATCATGAAACTCTATAAGTGGGAGATGATAAAATCATTGGATTCCCTAGTCAATAATTAACATGGGACGTTAATAATGGTTAACGACTAGTATGTGAGGTGACTAATCACTAAGTTTCATGGAGTCATTTGATATGTTGATTCAAAGTCAATCACATAGATATGTGTTAGAGAACACAATATTGGACTGACCCGTATGAGATCTCTACAAGATTGTTATGTGATTGTCATAAGAGATTCTCATTTTGACTATAGAATGTAATCTTATGACCTGAGTTCATTATGGTTTCTTGCCTATGGATTCGTTTACTTTGATCTTATCAAATGTCAGCCGTAAATGATGATTATAAAGGTACTGATTGGGTATGCCATGAATTTTGTAAAGGAACATAATTCGAACAGATGGGATATGTTCCGCCTATATAACAGAATATAAATATCTATTGGCCTATCAAAGATTTAATACTGAAAAATGCATGGCCGTCTCAAACAAGGTGAATGTTAGTCATTTCTTTGATCAGTATAAAGCAGGGTTCGATAAAATGATCTGGCCTAATAAGGATGACACAATTTCTTGCTTTATGTTGAGATCTAGATATCAAAGCAAAGGGATTATGGGAATAGATGATTCCAGTACAAGTGCGAGATTGTTGGGAATGTCGTGAAATCATTCGTACTTTTTTTATGAAGTCGTATAATCGAGTATTTGATATCGTATAATATTAAGTGGTTCTAATGTTTTGCTAGAAACCAATTATAATATATAGAGTGAGAATCTATTACTAATATGATATGATCTTAAAGGTTCATACAGCTAAGAAATTGGATCAAAGTATATTAGTATTTAGGGACACATGTATTAGATATATGTTAATGTAACACACACATAAAAGAATAATTGTTATCTTTTGTCATGTGTTGGGTTTTAGCTCATTAACAAGACTTAATTAGATTTTGTTTAATGTGTTCATATTGGGCTTAAGCCCATCTTGCTAAACCAAATGTGATTAGGTTATGTGTGTCATTATAAAAGCTTAAAAAAGTTAGTTTTTACTGGTAGAACACACATGAAAACCCTAAACACAAGAGATAAAAACGTTTATCAAGAATGGAAGACATATTAATCTCTACAGCACTAGCATCCAGCTCTCAATCCAGTTTGTGTGCGTGTGGATACCGATAGAGGCACTACACTTGGAGTGCTAAAAGAATATTCATTCAGTCAATTCATTCCATTGTAAAATTTCAAGGTATGTTCTAAATTCTAAGATCCAGTTGTAATCCAGTATTATCATGAGACTTGTTTGATTCGTACTTGTTGATTGCTTGATGTTGCAAATCTAGTTTATTTTCCTTCAATACTCTCTCTATCAACTAAAGGTTACTAATCATGTGGTGGGCTTTTGATCCTTCAACCTGTTTGGTTTGAGATATAGATGGAGAATCCATCATTTATCCTTGGTATGGCCCATTCTCTTGCAGTGATCACACACCAAATTTTTCCTACCATCATGCTTGTATAACACAATATTTGGAGGTGTTCTCCACATGATTCTTATCAAAGAGTCTTAAATTCCTTAATACTTGGACTAGAATCCTATCAGCATTAATTATTTCTACATTCCCTACACCTTTTTCTACATTCCCTATAAACTTAAGGTTACTAATCTTGTGGTGTCCTTTTGATCCTTCAACTTGTTTGGATAGAGATGTAAATGGAGAGTCCAACACTTATCCTTGGTGTGGCCCATTCTCTTGCAGTAATAACATACAATGCTCTTTCTACCATCATGCTTGTATAACACAGTAAATGTTGAGGTGAGCTGCACTTCATTTTTATCAAATGAGTCTTAGATTCTTGGTTCCTTGGACTAGAATCCCATTACATTAGTTATATATACCTTTCCTATAGCTAGTTTTATGTTCTCTATCAACTTAAGGTTACTAAAGAAGTGGTGAAAAGTATCTGAGTCAATAACAATAGAATTAGATGATTTGTGAGACTAGTGAATCCTAATTCTACGTTTGCAATCACATAAGGTTACAAATCATTTTGTAGCCTTTTGATCCTTCCACTTCTCCGATTTGAGAGGTAGATGGAGAATCCAAAACTTATCCTTGGTTTGACGCATTCTCTTGCATTGATTACACACCATGCAATTCCTACCATCTTGCTTGTATAACACATTATTTGCTGAGGTGAGCTGAACACGATTCCTACCACAGAGTCTTAGATTCCCTATTCCTTGGACTAGAATCCTATCACCATTATCTATGTCTACATTTCCTACACCTAGTTATACATTCTCTATAAACTTAAGGTTACTAATAATGGGGTGGCCTTTTGATCCTTCCACTTCTTTGATTTGAGATGTAGATAGAGAAACCATCACTTATCATTGGTTTGGCCCATTCTCTTGCAGTGATCACACACCATGCTCTTCCTACCATCATGCTTTTATATCACACAATTTTATGAGGTTAGCTGCACATGATTCTTATCAAAGAGTCTGACATTCCCTAATCCTTGGACTAGAATCCTATCACCACTAATTATGTCTACATTCCCTCGACCTTGTTCTATATTCCCTATCAACTTAGGGTTACTAATCATGTTGTGTCCTTTTGATCCTTCAATATTTTTTGGACTGATATGTAGATAAAGAACCCAACACTAATCCTTGGTGTGGCCCATTCTCTTCAAGTTATAACACACCATGCTCGTCCTGCCATCATGCTTGTATAACACACTATTTGTTGATGTGAGCTGCACATGATTTTCATTAATGAATCTTACATTCTCTATTCCTTGGACTAGAATCCTATCACCATTAGCTATATATACCTTTCCTACTTCTAGGTTTACGTTTTCTATAACCATAAGATTACCAAACAAGTGGTGAGAAGTACCTTACTCAATAACAATAGACTAAGCCGGTTTGCAATAGTAGTAAGTGCTAGTTCTATGTTTTCTATCATCACAAAGTTAATAATCATGTTGTAACCTTTTGATCCTTCAACTTGATTGGTTTAAGATGTAGATGGAGAATCGAACACTTACCCTTGTTGTGACACATTCTCTTGCCATGATCACACATCATACTCATTCTATCATCATGCTTCCATAACACATTATTTTCTGACATGAGATCCACATGATTCTTATCAAATAGTCTTAGACTCCCAATTCCTTGGAGAATCCTATCACCAATAGCTATGTCTACATTCTCTAAACTTAGTTCTAAGTTCTCTATCAACTTAAGGTTACTAATCTTGTGGTGGCCTTTTGATCCTTCCACATGTTTGGTTTGTGATGAGGGCATCAAGGCAATGTAACCAAACAAACCCATGACTAGAGTTAGAGCACGCAAGCTGAGGGAGCAACTAGGAGAAACTGTGGCTGAAGTGCTAAGCAAGGAAGAGGAAGTTTCTACACCGGACCGCACCAAAATTGATAAGAGCCACATTGAAGTATTTTCAAGAAGTGCGAAGAAGAAGACAAGGGACTCGGACCAAGACCAAGGCAAAGACATTCAAGACCTTCAAGACATTCGAGAAGCTGAGCAAGAGGACCAAGAACCGTCAAGACTTGAGCTGCAAGCAACCAACAAGGCTTGGCCTTTCATTCGGTCCAACAAGGTATGTTTTGTTTTCATTATAAATGTCTTTGCAGGTCCATCAAGCCTAATGGCTCCAGCCCCTTAGAATAGAGAGTCTTAGAGTCCATAGGCCTTTTAAATTTCGTTTAATAAGGGTCAAGGCTTCAGCTTATGAAGCAAGGCCATATCCGAACTCTAAGTTAGTTTTTGCATTCTTTGTTTTCTTGTTTGTTGTTAATGGGCTGCGACCCATATTTGCTTTGTTTCTTTTCCTTTGATTCGGACTTAGGGCTAGCTGATAGGACCATTATATAAGGTCCCTTTGCAGCTGTGTAACTTTTTAACCTATTATCAATAAATATCGAACTTTCTTCTACTTAGAAAATCTAGCCGTTGGAAGCTTAGCCGCTTTGTTCAAACGTGCAAACAACACCAAGTGATCTCGTGAGGATTCCCCTTGATCATAAGTATGTCCAAGTGTATCAAGAGCACACCATTCTTCTTGTGGACCGCTCATTCATTCCACCAAACCATCGCAAAACATCAACTTGTCAAAGGAAGTACTTTCGGTTCCCTTTGAGATGTTCCATTCCTAACAACCTTAGAGAAGCACCTTGAGGCATGTATCAGTTTGACGTGTAGATGGAGAATCTAACACTTATCCTTGGTTTGGCCCATTCTCTTGCAGTTATCACACACCATGCTTTTCTTACCATCATGCTTGTATAACACACTATTTGTTGAGTTGAGCTCCACATGATTTTATTCAAAGTCTTCGATTCCCTATTCCTTGGATTAGAATCCTATCACCATTAGCTATATCTTCCTACCTTTTTGTGGACGGTACACCTCGAATGGAAAATGTTTTCTCGTTGCATTTTCTTCTCCGGTCCAATCAGGGAGCTAAGAACTCGTCGTGCCACAAGAATGTCTCCTAGGTTCGAATAAGCTACTGTTTCCTCCTAATCCACTTCCATTTCATTTTGTGATTCATAGGTCCCCTTGGCGATTATGAGCATAGCCTTTCGCTTGGGGCATTCCCGGGCCATATGGCACGTCCCTACCATTAAAGCAAATGATATCACGGGTTCTTGACGTATTTAAAGATTTGTTTACCTCTGTCTGCTGATTTTTAGGTGGTTCAGGTTCGGTACTTTTGAATCGAGACTCGATCTCAATGCTCTTGCCTTTGTCTTGCGGTGTTGTAGTTGGTGCACTCGATGTTGTTTTGTATTTAGAGCAATTCGTGGGGGTGTTCTTCTTCTTAATGTGACGCTCCACTTGTATAGCAAAGTACAGTAACTCACGCAGGTCATTGTACGGTTTTTTTAACCTTTCTTGAGATGCGATCTTGTAAGCTGTCTAGAAATTGAACCATGAGGTTTTCATCCGACTCCTCGTCCAAACAATTCTTGAGGCTCAAACTCTTCAAAGTACTCCTCTACTGACCTATTTCCCTGCACAAACTTACTAAACCTGTTTTTGTAAGTCTCTATGAAAATATGGAGGTACATACCTTCTACGGAGATGGAACTTACCGGCAAACATAGGAGCAGTGAGCTTTAGGTCGATGTTTTCCCGGATCAGATCATCACGTTGTCGACTGCGATGGTGATGATCTTGTCTATGGTCTGCATGTCGTTCAAGCTGTTCATCCGGGTCAGATTCTAGCTCGTACTCTCAGTTTCTCCTGTCCCCATCACCGTTCATTGGTGCGGGCGTAGGAACACTCTACAGTTGTGGTTTGTAGCGATCCATCCGTGTACTGAGGGCTCGTAGTTGGACCTGGATTTTGGCGAGTGTTTTAGTCAATCCCGGTGTGGGTTCAATGTTATCTCGCATCTCGTGCTGCGCAAGAAATGGAAAAATAGTTTAGAGTTCTTTTTTTTATATAAACAAAATTGTAGTAAACAAAGAAATGGAAATCGTAGAAAAGGAAATAACACAAAATCGTTGCTCCCTAATAACTTTGCGGATCTGTAAGCTATCCTTCTTCTCCTACATGAGGCTAACAAGCACCCTATTATGCAGAAAAATAAAAAAGAACAACTACACAAGTCAAGATAATTCATTCAAACAATTGTTTGCACTAAAATGAATTAAAATAACGACGCAATGAACTAAACGAAGTGAAGGGTGGATTGAACATAGCCACAAGGAGGATGGCAATCTCCTTGATGATGCAAGTGACTCAACAAACCAAGGGGAATACGCACAAGGATTTGTTGAACATCAGTGTTCTCCGAGCAAATGATCAAGCTAAGAGAATTGAGAGAAAACATGGAACTTTATTAAGCTTATGTCAAAAAGTTTACACGGCTGCAAGGGGACCTTATAAAGAGATCCTATCAGTTAGTTCTAAGCCCGACTCAACAAGAAAGAAAACAAATATTTATTTTCTTGTTTCATGTTTGTTATCGACTGAGACCCATTAGTTTGTCTTCACAAGTTGAAGTCTTTGTTCGACTTATTAATAAAAATAAACCTAAGGGGCTCTAAGACACTCTAGTCTAAGAGGCTGGAGTTGTTGGACTTCATGAACGTGCAAAGAAGTTAAGTATTGAAACAAACATACTTTATTAGGTCGGATGAATGGCCTGGCCTTGTTGGTTGTCTCAAGCTCAAGTCTTGGGCATTCTTGGCTTTCTTGATCAAGTTCTTGGATCTCTTTCTCAAACTCTTGACGTTTAGTTTGATTCGAGTCCTTGATCTTCTCCATTCCCCTTCTTATAGGCACCTCCACTTGACTTTTGTCGATCTTGGTGCAATCCAGAGTGTGCATTTCTCCTTCATTGCTCAAGCCATCAGGTACAGCTTCTCCTTATTATTCCCTCAGCTTACGTGCTCTAGCTCAAGTCAATAGCTTGTCTTGTTCAGCTTTTTTGATGACTTCATCAAATCATGTGGTTGCCTATTGCTTCTTCGACTTGTTTGGATTGAGATGTAGATGGACAATCCAGCACTTACCCTTGGTGTGCCACATTCTCTTGTAGTGATCTCACACCATGGTCTTCTTACCATCAGGCTTCTAAAATACACTATTTGTTGAAGTGAGCTCCACAAGAATCTTATGAAAGAGTCTTAAATTCCCAATTCATTGTACAAGAATTATATCACCATTATTTATGTCTACATTCCCTAAACCTAGTTCTATGTTTTCTATCAACTTAGGGTTACTAATCATGTGCTCTTCCTTTGATGCTTCCACTTGTTTGGATTTAGATGTGGATGGAGAATCAAACACTTATCCTTGGTGTGGTCTATTATCTTCCAGTGATCACACACCATGCTCGTCAAACCATCATGCTTGTATAACACACATGATTCTTATCCTTGGTGTGGTCTATTCTCTTCCACATGATTCTTCACAATGAGTCTTAAATTCCCTATTCCTTGGACTAGAATCCTATTGCCAGTAGCTATGTCTACCTTTCCTACATCCATTTTTACGTTCTGTATCAACTTAAGGTTACTAAATATATGGTGAGAAGTGCCTTAATCAATAACAATAGCCTTAAGGTTACTAAACATGTTGTGAGAGTCTTAGATTCCCTATTCATTGGACTAGAATTCTATCACCATTAGCTATGTCTACATTCCATACACCAAGTTATACGTTCTCCATCAACTTAAGTTTACTAATAACATGGTGGACTTTTGATCCTTTCAATAGTTTGGTGTGAGAAGAAGATGGATAATCCATCACTTATCCTTTGTGTGATTCATTATCTTGAAATGATCACACACCTTCTCTTCCTACCATCATGCTTGTATAACACACTATTTGGTGAGGTAAGCTCCACATGATTTTTATCAAATAGTTTGAGATTTTCTATTCCTTGGACTATAATCCTATCACCATTATCTACATCTACATTCCCTACACCTAATTCTACGTTCTCTATCAAGTTAAGGTTGTTAATTATGTGATGGCCTTTGACCCTTCCACTAGTTCAGATTGATATATAGATGGAGAATCCAACACTTACCCATGGTGCGGCCCATTATCTTGCACTAATCACACACTATGCTCTTCCAACCACCATGATTGTATAACACACTATTTGCTGAGGTGAGCTCCACATGATTTTTATCAAGGAGTCTTAGATTCCCTATTCCTTGTACAATAATCATATCACTATTAGTTATATCTACATTCGCTACAACTTGTTTTTCGTTTTCTATCAACATAAGGTTACTAATCATATGGTAGCCTTTTGATCCTTCCACTTGTTTGGTTTGAGATTTAGATGGAGAATCCAACACTTTCCCTTGTTATGGATCATTCTCTTATAGGGATCACAAACCATGCTCTTCCTACCATCATGCTTATATAACACACTATTTCCTGCAGTGAGCACCACAAGATTTTTATTAATGAGTCTTAGATTTCATATTCCTTGGACTAGAATCCTATCACCATTAGCTAAATCAACCTTTCCTACAGCTAGTTTTATGTTCTCAATGAACTTATGATTCCTAAACAAGTGGTGAGAAGTACCTGAGTCAATAACAATGGACTTAGCCGGTTTGTAAGACTAGTAAATGCTAGTTCTACGTTTTCTATCAACATAGGGTTACAAATCATGTGGTAGCCTTTTGATCCCTCTACTTGCTTGGTTTGAGATGTAGATGGAGAATCCATCACTTACCCTTGTCGTGGCTAATATCTTGTCGTTATCACACATTATGGTCATTTTGTCATCATGCTTGTGTAACACATTATTTGCTGACGTGAGCTCCACATGATTCTTATCAAATAGTATTACATTCCATATTCCTTGGACTAGAATACTATCACCGATTGCTATTTCTACATTCCCTATACCTAGTTCTATGTTCTCAATAAAATAAAGGTTGCTAGTCATGTGGTGGCTTTTTGATCCTTCCACATATTTGGTTTGAGGTGTAGATGGAAAATCCAACATTTATCCTTGGTGTAGCCCAATCTCGTGCAGTTATTACACACCATGCTTTTCCTCCCATCATGCTTGTATAACACACTATTTTTTGAGGTGAGCTCCGCATGATTCTTATCAAAGAGTCTTAGATTCCCTAATCCTTGGACTAGAATCCTATCACCATTTATTATGTCTGCATTCCCTACACCTTGTTCTACGTTCCTTATTAACTTAAGGTTACAAAACATGTGGTCTCCTTGTGATCGTTTGGCTTGTTTGGATTGAGATGTAGATGGAGAATCCAATACTTATCCTTGTGTGGCCCATTCTCTTGCAGTGATCACACACCATGCTCTTCCTACCATCATGCTTGTATAAAAAAGTATTAGTTAAGGTGAGCTGCGCATGATTTTTATCAATGAGTCTTAGGTTCTCTATTCCGTGGACTAGAATCATATCACCATAGCTGTATCTACCTTTCCAACATCGAGTGTTTACGAAGTCAATAACAATAGGTTTGTAAGAGTAGTAAATGCTAGTTTCATATTTTCTATCAACATAAAGATACTAATCATGTGGTTGCCTTTGATCCTTCTACTTGTTTAGTTTGCGATGTGGATGGAGAATCTAACACTTACCCTTGGTGTGGTTGATTCTCTTACAATGATCACATACCATGCTCTTCCGATCTTCATGCTGATGAGACTACGATCTAAGGTAAACATGGGAGGCGTGGTGCAAAGCAAGTGTGTGAGGGCATATTGTCCAAGCTTAAATGATTCAGATTATGGTTAAGTTTCAGAATTTATTTATTTATTTCTATTTGATGTTTAATTTTTGAATTGAGTCTGTTTCTATTTTGAAGCCATGTTTCCATTTCTTTAGTTCCTATTTTGTAGGAGTCGATAACTCCACTTCTGTGTCAGTTGTTTGTTTCAGTCTTTCACTATTTAAACTAAATCAAAAGCCATAATTGGCAATCTAAATTGCCAAAAGTATTGTGTTTTCTGCTGTATTGTTCTTAGTTTCAAGTCTCTAAATCTGGGACCTATCATTTGGTATCAGAGCATTGCTCTTATTTCTGGGATTTGCAAATCTCATTAAATCATGACCTCTATCAATGAGAGACTCGATTGTTTGGCTAAAGGTCTGGGACGGCTCACCGACGAGCTTCACAGGTTTGAGTCTATATCAACAGAGAGGTTTCATTGGATAGAGGAAAAAATGAGGAGGTTGATGGCGATGGTATCTCCTGTCCGCAACAGCTGTTCGAGTAGTCACCTATACCACATCACCATGTCTGAGTCCCGTGGAAAGAAGAAGAAAGGAAGCTTTTGTGGGTAGCACTTTGGGCAAGTTAAAGGAAGAAGTTGCAGATAACGTCTCTATGTTTGGTCCATTACCAGTTCATGCACTAATCAATCACGGCACCGCCACGGCACCACCTGAACCACTCCGTGAGTCACGTGAATTGCTGAAATTGGGCTGGGATGTGATGAAGCAAAAGGGTAGTGTAAGGCTAAGCTTCAGTAATAATGCCCGTCACACTTCGAGAAGGCATCAAAGTCACAAACCATGGCTGAAAAATTGTTCCGCTGTCAAATCAATGTTGCAGCAAATTGTAGAAACCAAGAGAGGTTAAGAGCCGTTTGACATAGGAGATTGGGTCTTCCTTCGTCTACCATGGCAGAAAAGTGTTTGTCATCGAACATCACTGAAGATAGCAACAAAGGACTGGTCCATTTCAGATTGAGGCTCGTGTAGGACCTGTAGCCTATCGTTTACACTTGCCTAAAGGTACTAGAGTTCATTCTCAGAACTATGTTTTCCATGTATCAAACCTGAAGAAGAGAGTTAGATCAAAGGTGACATCACCAAACCTTGAGGACAAGGTTCTTTGGAGGACGGATGTAATGATGAGACTACGATCTAATGTAAACATGGAAGGCCTGGTGCAAAGAAAGTGTATGAGGGCACGTGGTCCAAGCTTAAATGATTCAGATTATGGTAAAGTGTCAAACTTTATTTATTTATTTTTATTTGATGTTTAAGTTTTGGATTGAGTCTGTTTCTATTTTGAAGCCATGTTTCCGTTTCTTTAGTTCCTATTTTGTAGAAGTCGATAACTCCACTTATGTGTCAGTAGTTTGTTTCAGCCTTTCACTATTTAAACTGAATCAAAAGCCAAAATAGGCAATCTGAATTGCCAAAAAGTATTGTGTTTTCTATTCTATTGTTCTTAGTTTCAACGCTCTAAATCTGAAACCTATCACTTGCTTGTATGACACATTACTTCTTGTGGTGAACTCCACACTATTCTTAGAAAAGAGTCTTGGATTCCATTTTTGACTAGAATCCTAATACCATTAGCTATGTCTACATTCCCTACACCTAGTTATATGTTCTCTAGCACCTTAAGGTTACTAATCATGTGTTGTCCTTTCTTCCACTAGTTTGATTAAAGATGTAGATAGAGAATCCAGCACTTATTCTTGGTGCGGCCCATGCTCTTGCAGTGATCACACACCATGCTTTTCCTACCATCATAATTGTACAGTACACTATTTGCTGAGATGAGCTCCACATGATTTTTGTCAATCAGTCTTGGATTCCCTTTTCCTTCAACTAGAATCCTATCAACACTAACTATATTTACTGTTCCTACAACTATTTTTACGTTCTTTATCAACTTACGGTTACTAAACAAGTGGTGAGAAGTAGTTAGTCAATAACACCAGACAGCCGGTTTGTGATAGTAGTAAGTGCTGCTAGTTCAATGTTTTCTATCAACAGAAGGTTACTAATCATGTGGTAGCCTTTTGATCCTTCCACTGACCCTTGTTGTGGCCCAGTCTCTTGCAATGATCACACACCATGCTCTTCCTACCGTTATGCTTGTATAATACATTATTTGATGGGGTGTGCTCCACGCGATTCTTACCAAAGAGTCTTAGATTCTTTATTCCATGGACTAGAATCCTATCATCATTAGCTATGTCTACATTCTCTACACCTAGTTATACCTTCTCTAGCAACTTAAGGTTACGAATTATGTGGTGACCTTTTGATCCTTCCACTTGTTTGGTTTGAGATGTAGATAGAAAATCCAAGACTTATCCTTGGTGTAGCCCATTTGCTTGCAGCGATCACACAACATGCTTTTACTACCAGCATGCTTGTATATGTCACTATTTGCCGAAATGAGCTCTATATGATTTTTATCAATGAGTCTTAGATTCCTTATTCCCTTGACTAGAATCCTATCACCACAAGCGATGTTTACCTATCCTACAACTATTTTTACGTTCTTTATCTACTTAAGGTTACTAAACAAGTTGTGAGAAGTATCTTATTCAATAACAACACACGTAGCCAGTTTGTGAGAGTCGTAAGTGCTAGTTCTACGCTTTCTAACAACTCAAGGTTAGTAATCATGTGGTAGCCTTATGATCCTTCCACTTGTTTGGTTTGAGATGTAGATGGAGAATCGAAGACTTACCCTTGTTGTGGCCCATACTCTTGCAGTGATCACACACCATGCTCTTCCTATCCTTATTCTTGTATAAAAATTTATTTTTCGAGGTAAGATCCACATGATTTTTATCAAAGTGTCATAGATGCTACATTCCTTGGACTACAATCCTATCACCATTTTCTATGTCTATATTCCCTACACCTAGTTCTATGTTCTCTATCAACTTAAGTTTATTACTTAGGTGGTGGACTTTGGATCCTTCCACTCCTTTTATTTGATAAATAGATGGAGAATCATACACTTATCCTTGGTTTGGCCCATTCTCTTGAAGTGATCATACACCATGCTCTTCCTACCATCATTATTGTATAACAACAACTTCCTAAGGTGAACTCCACATGATTATTATCAAAGAGTCTAAAATTCTTAATTCCTTGTACTTGAATCCTATCACCCTTAGTTATGTTAACATTCCCTGAACCTAGTTCTATGTTCCCGATAGAGTTAAGGTTACTAATCATGTGGTGTCCCTTTGATCTTTCCACTTGTTTGGTTTTAGATGTAGATGAAGAATCGAAGACTAACCCTTTTTGTGGATCATTCACTTGTTGTGATCACACACCATGCTCTGGATATCGTCATGTTTGTATAACATATTACAAGCATAGGTAAGATCCACATGATTCTTATAAAAGTGTCATAGATTTTGTATTTCTTGGACTATAATCCTTTCACTTATAAGTCTGAATATTTAGTTACTTTTAGGAATCTTATTTGTACATT
This sequence comes from Lepidium aucheri, assembly GCA_900406435.1. NCBI lineage: Eukaryota > Viridiplantae > Streptophyta > Magnoliopsida > Brassicales > Brassicaceae > Lepidium > Lepidium aucheri. Next base: position 8,511 of record OVBA01003292.1, on the reverse strand, counting down.
TTGCATTCACATTGCATGCATACTGCATATGGAGCGTTTTTAGGTACTTTGGGAGCCAAATTACAGAATTTTGGAGTGATTATGGACATAAGGGCTTGCATGGACCGGACTGGATGCTGATCTCGAACAAAGGAAGCTGCAAAGGAAGGAAATTTGACCACCTCGACCTTACCTCTTGCTCACAGCTGGTCAAGTTGCAAATTGCATGCAGCTGGACACACAACTCCACCTAGCCGTCAGCACTACTATTTCGAGTTATAGCATTTTTGAAGAACAAGGCACAAATACACCTCCAACTTGAATTCATATGCGAGTTGTCTATCTGTTTTCCATTTTTTTGACTTTTCTTATCCACGTTTTTCTGCCTCTTGTGATATTCAACTTCCACAAAAACTCTCTCTACCTTTGTATGAATATTTCTTATGGTTTAATAAGTATTTGCGTTAAATTTCTTTTATATTCTTCTTATCTTTCTTTGCTCGTTAAGATTGTGTACTTGTTTTTAAATTGTGGGTTTGTGTTCTTGGTGACAAAATCTGAACAGAAAAGTAGGGTTCTTAGAATAGTGTGGAATCCTTAGTCTCCTAGGTGTCTAAGCTTAGTAGTGAATAGATATCTTCTGATTTAGTGTGCATAATGCTAATTTCTCTCTGATCAATTTCAATTATATTTTGGGAATTTCCACACCCACAAGGTGTTTGATGAGATTTTTGAACCAACTAATTTCAGAGATATACATATCTAGTCTAAGAGATTAGTAGTCTAGAGTGTTATTGGCTTTAGCAAGTTGTTTCTTCATCTCCACTTGATTATAAATCGCTAACGAGAGTTATGTCAGGTTATAGTCTTCTTGAGATTTTTTCATGAGAATGGATTTATTTACTTATGAACTTGTTGTCTAGATACCAGCTCTTATAAGTTTGTTAGGTATCTGTGGTAAATCTAGAAGACCCACTGAGCCATTATTCACATCCTCAAGAGGCCCTCATCATTTTGCATTCCTTACTTACGTATTATACTTTATGCTTGTTCTTACTTTTCTTTACTTTTATTATTGCATTTTACTTTGTTTTTAGGGTGTTAAATTCCACATCAACTGCTTGGCTTTAATTATGTAGATTTTATTGCATCTTAATTGCTAGCCTCTCACCAATTTGGATTGACACACTTTGTATTGAAATGACAATGATAATGCAATTAGGATAATTGATATGTGTATTTAGTGAAAATCATGTTATCAATCACCATTAGCTATGTCTACATTCCCTAAACGTAGTTTTATTTTCCCTACTCAGTTAAGGCTACTATTCATGTGGCGTCCCTTTTATCCTTCCTCTTGTTTTGTTTGAGATGTAGATGGAGAATCCAAGACTTATCCTTTTTGTGGCCTATTCTCTTGTAGTGATGACACTCCATGCTTCTCTTGTCGTCATTCCTATATAACACATTACATGCTAAGGTAAGATCCACATGATTCTTATCAAAGTGTCATAGATTCCATATTCCTTGGACTAGAATCCTATCACTATTAGCTATGTCTACATTCCCTACACCTAGTTATACGTTCTCTATCAACTTATGGTTACTAATCATGTGGTGACCATGGGATCCTTCCACTTGTTTAGTTTGACATGTAGATGGTGAATCCAACACTTACCCTCGGTGTGGCCCTTTCTCTTGCAGTGATCACACATCATGCTCTTTCTACCATCACGATTGTATAACACACAACTTCCTGAGGTGAGCTCCACATGATTGTTATGAAAGAGTCTTAAGTTCCCGTTTCCCTGTACTAGAATCCTATCACCATTATTTATGTCTACATTTCCTAAACCTAGTTCTACGTTTCCTATCATCTTAAGGTTACTAATCATGTGGTGTCCCATTGATCCTTCCACTGGTTTGGATTGAGATGTAGGTCCAACACTTATCCTTTGTGTGGTCCATTGTCTTGCAACGATCACACACAATGCTCTTCATACCATCATGCTTGTATAACACACTATTTGATTAGGTGAGCTCCACATGATTTTTATCCATTAGTCTTTGATTTCATATTCGTGGGATTACATTCCTGTTGTCATTAGCTATGTCTTCATTTCCTACAACTAGTTCTTCTTTCTCTATTTACTAAAAGTTAATAATCATGTGGTGGCCTTTTGTTCCTTCAAATTGTTTGGTTTCAGATGTAGAGAGAGAATGAAGCACTTATCCTTGGAGTGGTCTATTTTTTTTGGAGTGATCACACACCATGATCTTCCTACCGTCATGCTTGTATAACACACTGTTTGCTAAGGTGAGCTCTACATGATTCTTATCATTGAGTCTTATATTCCACATTCATTGGACTAGAATCCTATCACCATTATCTACGTCTACCTTTCCTATGACTAGTTTTGCATTCTCTATTAACTTAAGGTTACTAAATAAGTTGTGAGAAGTACCTGAGTCAATAATAATAGAGCTCGCCAATTTATGGGAGTAGTAAGTGCTAGTTCTATGTTCTTTATCAACTTAAGGTTTATAATCATGTGGTGGCGTTATGATCCTTCCACTAGTTTGGTATAAGATGTAGATAGAGAATCCAACACTTACTCTTGTTGTGGCCTATTCTCTTGCATTGATCGCACACCATGCACTTTTGTATCGTCATGCTTGTATAACACATTCTTTGGTGAGGTGAGCTCCGTACGATTCTTATCATTGACTCTTAGATTTATTTTTTCTTGGATTAGAATCTTATACCATTAGCTATATCAACATTTTCTACAGCTAGTTCTACAATCTCTTTCACCTTTAGGGTACTAATTGTGCGGTGGCCTTTTGATCGTTCGACTTGTTAATTTTAATACGTAGTTGGAGAATTCAATACTTATGCTTTGTGTTGCATATTATCTTGTAGTGATCACACACCATACTCTTCTTATCATCATGCTAATATAACACATTATTTGCTGAGGTGAGCTTGGCACGATTCTTATCAAAGAGTCTTAGATTCCCTATTCCTTAGTCTAGACTCCTATGACCATTAGCTATGTCTACATTCCCTACACCTAGTTTTATGTTCTCTATCAACTTAAGGTTACTAATCATGTGGTGGCCTTTTGTTGCTTCCACTTGTTTGATTTGAGAAGTAGATGGTGAATCCATAAATTATCCTTGGTGTGGCTCATTATTTTGCAGTGATTACACACCTTCCTCTTTCTACCATCATGCTTGTATAAAACACTATTGGCTGAGGTGAGGTCCACACGGTTCTTATCTAAGAGTCTTAGATTCCATATTCCTGAGACTAGAATAATGTCACAACTAGCTATGTCTATATTCCAACACCTAATTCTATATTCTCTATCAGCTTAACGTTACAAATCATGTGGTGGCCATTTGATCCTTCCACTTGTTTGGATTGAGATATAGATACAGAATCAAAGACTTACCCTTGGTTTGCCTTATTCTCTTGCAGTGATCACTCACCATGTTCTTCCTACCATAATGCTTGTAAAAGACACTAATTTCTAAGGGGAGATCCACATGATTCTTATCAATGAGTCTTTGATTCCTTATACCTTGGACTAAAATCATATCACCATTGCTGATCTCTACCTTTCATACAACTAGTTTTACGTTTTCTATCTACTTAAGGTTACTAAAAGTGGTGAGAAGTACTCGAGTCAATAATAATATACTTTTGTGAGAGTGGTAAGTGCTAGTTTTACGTTCTCTATCAACTTAAGGTTACTAATCATGTTGGCTTTTTCATACTTCCATTGTTGGGTTTGAAATGTAAATGGAGAATCCAACACTTATCCTTATTGATGCCTATTCTCTTGAAGTGATCACACATTATGCTCTTCCTATCGTTATGCTTGCATAAAACATTATCTACCAAGTTCAACTCCACTTGGTTCTTATTAAAGAGTTTTAGATTCCCTATTATTTGGACTAGAATTCTATCACCAGTAGCTATGTCTATCTTCCTTACACCTAATTCTACGTTCTCTTTCAACTTAAGATTACTAATCATATATTGGCCTTTTGATCCTTCCACTTTTTGGATTGAGATGTAGATGGAGAATCAGACACTTACCCCTAGTGTGGCCCATTCTCTTGCAGTGATCACACACCATGCTCTTCCTACAATCATGCTTGTAGAACACACTATTTGCTAAGGTGAGCTCCATATAATTCTTATAAAAAAACTTAGATTCCCTATTCCTATTCTCTTGCAGTGATCACTCACCATGTTCTTCCTACCATCATGATTGTATAAGAAACTATTTGCTAAGGTGACCTCCACATGAGTCTTAAATTCGATATTTGTTGGACTAGAATCCTATCACCATTATTAATTTCTACTTTTCCTACAACTTGTTTTACGTCCTATCAACTTAAGGTTAATAAACAACTGGTGAGAAGTACATGAGTAAATAATAATAGACGTAGCTGGTTTTTCAGAGTAGTGAGTGCTAGTTCTACGTTCTCTATCAACTGAAGTTTCCTAAACAGGTGGTGGCGTTTTGATTCTTCCACTTATTTGGTTTGGTGGAGAATCAAACACTTACCGTTGGTGTGCCCCGTTCTCTTGCAGCGATCACTCACCATTATCTTCCTACCATCATGCTTGTCTAACACACTATTTGCTTAGGTGAGATCCACATGATTCTTATCAATGAGTCTTTGATTCCCTATTCCTAGGACTTGGAGTCCTCTAACCATTTGCTATCTCTACCTTTCCTACAGCTAGTTTTACATTCTCTATCTACTTAAGGTTACTAAACAAGTGGTCAGAAGTACTCGAGTCAATCATAATTGACATTGGTGAGAGTAGTAAGTGTTAGTTTTACGTTCTCTATTAACTTAAGGTTAGTAATCGTGTTTTCCTTTTGACCCTTCCATTTTTTTATTTTGAGATGTACACGAAGAATCCAAAACTTATCCTTGTTGTGGCCCATTTCTTGCACCGATCACACATCATGCTCTTACTATCTTCATGCTCATACAACACATTATTTGTTGAGGTCAGCTCCACACAATTCCTATCAAAGAATCTTAGATTCCTTATTTCTTGGACTAGAATTCTATCACCATTAGCTATGTCTATATTCCCTACACCTAATTCTATGTCCTCTATCATATTAATATTACTAATCATTTGGTGGCTTTTTGATCCTTCCACTTGTTTGGATTGAGATGTAGATGGAGAATCAAACACGTACCCTTGGTGTGGTCTGATGAGTGTGATTTTTAACGGTTTTAGAGCCCTATTTTAGGTTGTTTTGCATCCGATTAGATATGTTTTCCATGCATTCTGGTCCATTTAGGTTAGTTTTGCACTTTTTGCATTTGCATTTGGAGTTTTGGAGTTTTTCTAGGAAAAGGAGCAAAAAGGAGCTTAAATTGGAGCTAAAGCTATCAGAATCAGCTGCTAAGGAAAAGGAGTTGCTCAGACTCAGATCGCTGCCTCGCGGTTTGCAGGGCAAGGATTGCTCAGATCGCTAACGAAAGGAAACCTCAGTCGCCAGCCTCAACCTATCTACCGAGAGGGAGAACCAACTTATTACACTCAGACCACTCCACTCGGCCTCAGCCTGCGAGGACAGAGTAAAGACCACTCCTCGGTGTCCAAGCTCGCCAAGTGACAGCGAGGAGA
>OVBA01003291.1:0-28778 GCA_900406435.1 Lepidium aucheri | reverse complement strand
CTCGGCCGTCGAGTCATCTTCGCGGCGTTATACTCGGCCGTCGAGTCATTGCGGTGTTATACTCAGCCGTTGAGTTATCTTCGCGGCGTTATACTCGGCCGTCAAGTCATCTTCGCGGCGTTATACTCCGCCGTCGAGTCATTGACATTTATACCCAGTCATAGAGTTAAAGAAACACAAGTTTTGATTATTCTTGGAACTTCTTATTCATGAAGAAACATGGAAGGCTTTCTGTCACCTTCCTCTTGTTAAGCTTTTGTTACTTAAATCATTCCACAATGAAAATATACTCTCAGTTGAAAATGACACGAAGGTAATATCTTGTTTTGTCTCTCAATGTCTTATTGTTTATTTTCCATTTGAACTACCTCTATATCGGTTAATTTCCAAAATAATTATTTTGTCTATTTCCTCCAACTTCAGGTAATTCTATTTATTCTTGGTGAATGTGTTGAAGATATTTCTCGTGATGATGAAGTTCCCGATCCTGTTGTTGACTATATATATTATTTCCTTATTGAGAAAGACGTCTCTTTCTCAAACTGTTATATATATATACACATAAAATTAAATCGTGTTAGGTGGTTACAGCTTATAATATAACCAAGTCAAACTAAGATTTAATGTGTAAATCGACATTTACTCTGCATTCTTAATGAAATAAGAGTGGATACGAACAAAATTGAGATCCTAATAGAAAGAGGATTTGAGCTAAAATCGTCTTTTCTGATAGAAGATTCTAACTGAATCGAGTTCAACATATAAGTAGCTTCAATCCTCTTCCTTAGGGTGAGAGAGAGATTACGATTCTTCTTCTACATTTTCTTGAGACGAACAACTTGATTCTCTCGTGTTCAGAGATTAATTAGCGGAGCTATATTTTAAGTTACTTCCTTCCTGAGATTTGACACCGGAATTTGAAGGCTTTGTTGCTTAAGCTCAGTAATTTCATCATGACTCCGCTTAATCCTCCTTGGGGTTTTGAATTTCTTCTTCAAGCCGATAACAATCTTAAGCAACAAAATCAAGTTTGTCAAGATCTAATCTTTATCGCTCAAAGAAGATGACAAAAAACTCAATAATACTAGATTTGTCGAAGATTCAACCTCTCACTGGAGTCAACTATCGACGTTCGTTAGAAGAACTCCTCTTATTCTTTCAAGAGATTGGAATCAACTATATGCTCAATGAAGACTCGGGATCTATAGCGTTGTATCTGTCAAAGACTCTGGTCATTGAGGGACTGGAAAATCGAAGCAAGAAGACTCGCATGAAGATCATAATCGCACCTGCAGAGGCCACATCCTCCATAACTTATCCGAAAAGCTGTTTCACATCTACATCAATTTTGACTCCAGAAAAAAAATGGTCAAGCTTGAAGAAAAGATATGGTGAAGAAGACGAAGGCTAGAAGCAATGTGTCACATCTCGATGGACGTCATTCATGATGAAAGAAGATCTACCGATTCTTGAACAATTACACGACTACGAAACCATAATCTCCCGGATTCAAGCCGAAGGTATGGCCATTGATAATCATTAGCTAGTTGCTCTAGTGCCAATATAAGAAGTTCATCTTGCAGCTTTGGTTCTTACAGAAAAACTGCCATCTTCCTGGAACAATTATTGTTCAAGACTCAAACATGAGAAGAAGAGATGAATCTGAATGAACTCATATTCGACATCATGATTGAAGATGCTAATCGTCAATTCTTTGGTATTGACTCTTTGTCTCAATCTTTCAAACACGATGCTAACTTGGTGGAAGGCTCTAATAGAAATAGCAAGAATAAGAGAAAGAAAGAGAAGAAGCAGAAAACTTCAACCAAACAAACAGTAGAGTTTTAAAAAAAAGAGATGTGGCAAACTGGGACACAAGAAACAAGATTGTACTGTTTCAGCTGAATCAAAAGGAGATGTTAAAGCTCATCTTACTGAAGATATGATAGATGAAAACTTGGTAGCTATGCTGACTGAAGCTAATACAACCACATACTTGATCGAATGGATTATTGATTCAGGGTCTACACGCGACATTTGCAATCAGAAATCTCTGTTCAAAAACCTGGATGAATCAGCAAAGTACATCGTCTTTCTTAGTGATTCTAGTGCTATCAAGGTTTCAGGAATTGGGGAAGTCAACCTAAAGCTTTCATCATGAAGAACTCTAACTGTCACTAAGACTCTCTTTCTGCCTAATATGCGAAGGAATCTGATTTCTAGTGGTCGGTTGATGTCTAATGGTATAAAACATGTTATAGATGCTGGTAGGATGGTACTCATTAAGAATAACGTGTATGTTGGTAAAGCATTCTATAAGAATAACCTGTTTGTACTCAAGACCTTGAATGGAAATGAAAGTGAATCTTGTGCTTACTTGGCTTGTGATTTCAATACCTGACATGGTAGATTAGGAAACTTAAATAGTAAATCTATCAAAAGACTGAAACAAGTTGACTTGATATCTGATACATACAGATCTTGTAGATTTTAGGAACTTGGCAAGCAGAGGGGGTGAGAGATATTACATTACATTTATAGATGATTGCTCCAGGTTCAATAAGGTATATCTACTTAACTCTAAAGATGAAGCCTTTGATGTTTTTAAAATCTATAAAGCTGAGGTAGAGAATCAACTGAATAGAAGAATAAAAAGGACTAAGTCTGATAGAGGGGGTGAATATATTAATGAATCTATGAGGTCATTCTGTTTAAGTGAAAGGATAATACATAAAAAGACTGCACCATACTGCCCTCAGCAAAATGGTATGGCTAAAAGAAGAAATAGAACTATTAAAAACATGATGAATGCTATGCTAATGAGTTCTGGTTTACAAGATTATATGTTGGGGTAAGCTGTCTTGTCTGCTTGTTATGTCTTAATTAAGGTACCTCACGAAGGACTAGATGTGACTCCATATGAGATGTGGAAGGGAAGCAGACCTAACCTGTCCTTTATGAGAGTTTGGGGCTGTCTGGTTAAAGTAGGTTTGCCCAGTTTTAAGAGAACTAACATAGGACCAAAGACTGTAGATGCAATCTTAATTGGTTATGCATCTGAGAGTACAACCTATAGATGTTTCACTTTTGATCCATCTTCAAGAAATCTCGGAAATGTAATAGAATCAAGGGAAGTTGAATTTTTCGAAATTTTTTTTCTGTTTATTCACTTGTTATATTGCCTGTTACTAATAAACGAGTTACAGAGAATACAACTGATGAACCAAGGAGAAGTAAAAGGATTAGAACTGTAACTGATTTCGGTTCAGAGTTCATAACAACTTCATTGTAGAGCACAATGAACTATCTGAAGAGTTTGTTTTTACCTTTCTGATAAATGAAGATCCTGCAACATTCACAGAAGCGATGCAAAGCATTGATGCAACGTTTTGGAAGAAAGAGTTAAGTAATGAATATGAATCTATAATGACTAATCATAGTTGGGAACTTGTTGATCTACCTAGAGGTTGCAGAGCAGTAAAACGTAAATGGATATTGTAAAAGAAATTCAAGTCTGATGGGAGCATTGATCAGTTTAAAGCAAGGCTAGTAGCTCAAGGTTTTACTCAAAAACAAGGAGTTGATTTCTTTGATACTTATGCTCTTGCCACAAAAATAGCTTCTATAAGATTACTTCTAGGTGTTGCAAGTTCATATAAGTTGATAGTTCATCAAATGGATGTTAAGACAGCCTTTTTGAATAGTGATCTATTAGAAGAAATTGACTCAGCCAGAAAGCTTTGTGGTAGAGGGCAAGAGAACAAAGTATGTAGACTTAAGAAGTCATTATATGGTCTTAAGCAAGCCCCTAAACAATGGTTTTATAACTTTAGTTCAACCTTGACAGAGAATGGATATAGACCAAATATTGGTGATACTTGTATTTTAAGCAAAGGTTCAAAAGAAGATTTCGTGATCATATGCTTATATGTAGACGATATGTTGATCCTTGGAACTTCTCTGGAGATAGTTAAGAATACCAAGCAGTTTCTTGTGTCGAAATTTAGCATGAAGGACTTAGAAGAGGTAGATGCGATTCTAGGAATTAAGGTATCTAAGAGAGAACATGGATTTGCTCTTTCAAAATCACCTTAGGATTCTTCTTTTCACTTGTTTATGAACAATGGTGAAAGTGTTAGGCAAGGAGAGTATGCAAAGGTTCTTGGAAGTGAAATATTTTTTATGAACTACACAAGGTCGGATATAGCTTATACAGTGAGAAGGCTATGTAGATACACTCGGATCCTAGCTTAGATCATTGGAAAGCTGTAGAAAGACTGATGTGGTACTTGAAAGGAACTAGAGATTGGTCTTTGAATTTTAATGGAACTTCATGTGTACTGGAAGTATTTTGCGATGCCGATTGGTTAACAGACAATAATGAGGTTAATCCCACGAGTGGTTTTGTTTTCACCATTGGAGGAGGAGCTGTTGCTTAGAAGTCTAATAAACAAACCTGTACAGCTTGGTCAACAATGGAGTCAGAACTGATTGCACTGGAATTGGCAGGTCAAGAAACAAAATGGTTACGAATTGTCCTTGCTGACTTGCCCATGTTTGATCAGAGTATGGCATCGGTTTCCTTGAGATGTGATTCTCAGGCAGCTATTGATGTGGCTTTAAATAAGCATTCCAATGGAAAGAAAATGCACATTAGGTTGAGACATAAAGTGATAAGAGTTGAGACATAAAGTGATAAGAGGTATGTTGGAAACCAGTGTACTATCACTTGAATATGTCAAATCTACCAAGAACATTGTTAATCCATTGACTAAACCATTATGTGGAAAAGTAGTTATTGAAACTGCAAAGGACATGGGTTTGAAGTGACTTAAGAACATAACTTCCTAGGCTACTTACCATTAAAAATCTACTAGTAGATTGATATGGTTCAAAAGGTCATAGAAAGAGAAGTTCTGAAGCTTGTAAAGGTCATGTTTTGTTTCACAAACTGACTGATACGTGATAAACGTATGCTAATGGAAGATGTTTATATCATTTAGAAATGTCTAATGGAGCTCATATACGAACATGTAACTTTCAGGAAATCTAAATGTAAAACAATGCAAGTTACAAATAATAAAGATTGAGAGTTACACTTCAATTCTTTGTGCGTTTGTCTCAGGATAGGATGTTGATTCAAGTCTTTAGAGACATCCACATTGAACACTCTTAATTTTAGAAATAGAGGGGGAATATTGGATATAAAGGTATATATATATATATATATGTTTATAAAATTAAATCGAGTTAAGTGGTTATAGCATAACCAAGTCAAACCGAGATTTAATGTGTAAACCAACATTTATTATGTATTCTTAATGAAATAAGAGTTGATAATAATAGAAAAAATTGAGATCCTAACAGAAAGAGAATTTGAGCTAAAATCATTTTTTTTTTATAGAAGATTCTAACTAAATCGAGTTCAACATATAAGTAGCTTCAATCCTCTTCCTTAGGGTGAGAGAGAGAGATATTTTGATTCTTCTTCTACATCTTCTTGAGATGAACAACTTGATTCTCTCGTTTTCAGAGATCAAGTAGCGGAGCTAAGTTTTTAGCTACTTCCTTCCTCAGATTTGGCACCGGAATTGGAAGGCTTTGTTGCTTAAGCTCAGTGATTTCATCACGACTCCGCTTAATCCTCCTCCAGTTCTTGAATTTCTTCTTCGAGCTGATAACAAAAAGTCCCTCTGAAAGGATGGTTATGACGATCTCCCCATTATGAATCCTCCAGTACTTAAGAGAAGGCAACTGAGAGGTGCTCGTGGTGCTTCATCCTCCACTAGTACCGCTTCTGTTCCTTTGTATTCTCTTGATGAAACTGATCTTATGGTACGTATGGAGGAAAAGGTGTGCCTCATGGTTGCTGAGGTAGATTTGCTTGAAGACTATATTTGCCATAAACTTATTATCCATTTTGAACAATATGGTGTTTGTCTTGCCAAACAATTCTTGGATTCTACGTAATTCTCACCACCTATTCGTTCTTTTAAATCTGATGGAAATAACAAGGTATTTGATGACACCATTTGGAATGATTATAATGGTCTCCCTAACATTTTGTCTTCTTTGAAGCTATATGGAATTGTCTCCTCTTCAACTGATGCTTATTTTAACTCTGATATTAGTTTTCTAGTCCTTAGTTCAAGGTATCTAACTTAGATATTGATTTAATTTTTAACGAGTGTCCATCCGGTCGTCCTGCTATTCTTGTCATTGACTCTCAGGTATGTCAATGTCCTTTTATATAGTCTATGCATTTGAAATTAAATTTGTTTTACTTCACGGTTGCCCTTTTCAGGATCTTGTATCTCCCAATGTTGTTCCCGATCTTCTAGATGATAATCCTTTTGAGAAGGTGTTTCAGTCTGCCGTCTAATCTTCTCATCCTATTTTTTCCCCTTAAAATATCATTTTATTGACTTAAATCATTCATTACAAGTTGTCGGAGAAACTCCGGACTATCCTGGAATATAAACTAGTCATAATCTAAGGTACAAGTTATTTTCTTAGCTAACATATCAACACAAACATTATATGTTCTTGGTGTCTAACGAAAGTTTATGAAGTTGAAATATGGAATCCATGATTTGAAAACTGAAACATAGTGATCCAAACGCAGGGATGTAGCCCTAGATGTTAGTAAGCGTATGACATTCTGATTGTCGTCTTCAAAATGACTCTTCGATATCCCATTGAGTAAACTACTTGAATAGCCCAAATTAGTCATGTGATCTCTGCTTCGTTTACAGTGTATCGACCTTCGAATTTCCCCATTCCACCAATTATGCCACTAGAATTTCTTAATAACCAGCCAATACCTGATGGTCCCAGACCAGGGTGGTGAGAGATGTTGAAGTTACATTTTACGTAGTCAATAGGAGGTTGTTTTCATTGGTCATCCTTATAAATGACACCTTGGTCGGACCGTGAAGGTGACGACCATATAAAAAATACTTGTGAATCTAGCCATTCTTTGATGTCTTCAGATGTGCGGCATGATGATTCTATAAGTAGGATGTGCAATTGACTATAATATAGTGAATTTCGATTCTTCCATAAACGCCACAGAACCCAAAAAGGTAGTAATTGTAGATATTCAGGGACATGAATATCACTTGCAAGATAAAGGAGGTAATCTATTTTCTCCGAGATTGTCATATTATGACTTAATAGATTAGGAAAGGGTATACCTGACAGTCGCCAAATAACTTCCGCATATAGGCACAAGAAAAAGATGTGATATATTGATTCGATGTGATGATCACAACGACTACAACCTTGATTAGGAGTAATATTCCTGTTTGCTAAATTCTCTCCAACTGGTAATGCGTTGGAACATAATTTCCACAAGAAATGGTTCAGTTTGGGCGCAACTTTTAGACTCCAAAGTTTATTAGTTATATGCGGATAGTGACGTAATGAAAGTGAAGCTGCATGCGGTTAAAAAAATCATTTGAAGCTAGTCGATAACCTGTCTTAACAGTATATTTCCCATCAGGGGCATAACTACAAATATATAAGTATGGTGTAGATATGCTAGGTAAAAATGTTTTCCAGACTAAGTGATCACTTACACAATGCTTAACTCATTCAACATGCCACCTATTTGTGTTATGATCAATAAGGTAACTGACTGGTAAAGTTGGACTTATCGAAGGGAGAACTCTTGGAGCACAGGGTGGTAATTCATGTAGCCATGGATTGAACCCTAAGAACGTTGTCGTCCCATCACCTATGTGAACTTGTAGCCCACATAATAGCAGCTCACGACCAAAGCAAAGAGACTTCCAACCATACGACGAATGGGAACCTCGTGAAGCTTGTAGTAATGATGATCGAGGGTAATATGTAGCTTTCAATAATCTGGACAAGAAACAATGAGAACAAAATAATATGCGCCATGTTTGGTTTGCAAGTAAAGCTTGATTAAAGTTTTGGAAATTACGAAATCCCAATCTACCTAGCAATTTTGGCGTCGATAATTTGTGCCAAGACACCCAATTTAGTTTCCGACGATGATCCGATTAATTCTACTAGAACTGGCGTATCATTTTTTCTAAAGAATGGCAAACCTCTAATGGTAATCGGAAGCAAATCATTGAATATACTGACATCGCATAAGCCACTGACTTTATCAGCACTTCTTTACACACATGAGAAAGATAACAATTTTGCCATCCGATTAGCTTTGCCTTGAAACGTTCTTGCATGTATTGAAATAGTTCAGATTTCTTGCACTAAACTATTCTGGGAGTCCAAGATATTTACCCCCACCACCCAACTTATGTATATTAAGACACTGTTCGGTACGTCTTATATTGTCTTGAAAAACTTTTAAGCCAAAAGTGATAGTTGATTTTTGTAAATTAATCTTCTGCCCCTAAAGTGCTTCATAATCCGAGAAAAGCCTATGTAAATTTTTACTATCATGAACATCTATCCTCGTGAAAAACAAGGAATCGTCTGCGAAAAGTAAATGGGATATTGTTGGTGCCCGTTGTGAGATTTGAAGGCCTTTGATTCTGCCATCAGCTTGTGCTTCATTTAACATTGAGCTGAGAGCATCATCAGAGCATAATATGTATAAATACGGGGACAAGGGGTCTCCTTGACGTAATCCTCATGGAGGTTTGAAATAACCATACGGGCTTCCATTTATCAATACCGAAAAACTGACAGACCAAATGCATTCCATGATCCATGTTATCTATTACTGTGCAAAACCTTTCTTAAGTAGTACATTCTCAAGGAACCGCCACTCAAGGTGATCATATGCTTTACTAATGTCTGTTTTGACTGCCACATACAACGTAGCACATTGTCGTTTAACTCTTAAGGCATGAAAGAGTTCATGAGCGACCAATATATTATCCTGAATGTGTCATCCAGAGATAAAAGCTGTTTGATTTTGAGTCACAATTTGTGGAAGGATTCTTTTCAGGCGTTGAACCAAAATCTTCAAGATAAGTTTGTAAGTGACATTACACAAATTTATAGGTCCGAAATACTACATTTTTTCTGGAGAAGAAGTCTTTGGAATCAGACAAATATTAGTATGATTCCAGTTTGTTGGACACTTCCCGGTATCGAAAAAGTTTTCAACATCACGAAATAAGGTCTCATTCACAACATCCCAATGAATCTGATAGAAGGTTGCTGTGAAACTGTCTGGACCTAGCGCCCTAGATTATCCCACACTAACAAAGCCAATCGCACTTCCTCTATTTACTATCTTTAGAAGATCGTCATTAATTGCTTGTGTGATAACTGGTTGAACGGACTATAGACTATAGTCTAAATTCCTTGTGTGTGTTGTCTTGAAGAGTGAAGTAAAATACTTTATCGCCTCTTTGCTAACTCTGCGATTCCCATAATCCAAGCTGTTCGAATGTATGTGACTCGATTCTTAGCTATATGATGCCTTGTTACTGCATTGAAGTATTTTGAATTTCGATCACTAGAAATTAGCCAATTTACCCTGTTTTTCAGTTGCCAATAGTTTTCTTCTTCAGCATAAGCTTGAGTAAGATTTTTCCGAATTTGATCCACAAAATCCACCGTTGATATCAGATCTGTATGGCTTCTTCAAGCGCCTTGCTTAATTCCTTAATTTTTCACAGCAGAGTTAGTTTGTTGTTCACGTTTCCAAGTAGATATACGTCAATGACAAACTCGTAATCGACCACTTGTAGACATTAGTGGATCATTATTTTCCATCCACGTAGAATATCTTAAGTCCTTAAGTTCAGTATATTGTTGACACCTTTGATCATATCTAAAATATCGTGGACCTTGATCTATATTTTTTCAAATTTTGATTATCACAGGTCTATGATCAAAACCACCAAGCGGCAAATACTCCATTAACAAACCCAAAAACATTGACATCCATTTTGAATTACTCATAGCACGATATAAATGACATAAGACTAAATGTGATTGTCGCCTACCAACCCAACTCATTACATTCCCTAATTTTGGTAAATCCTTAAGATCACAATTTCAGACCATTGTTCTAAAGTTTGTGAAAGTCCAATTGTCACATTTTCTGTCACCTATCTTCTCTGATGGTTCTAGAATATCATTATAATCTCCACAAACCAACCATGGACCTTTTCGATGTACTACCAAACGCTCAAGTTTCTCCCAAAAGTAGTGACGTAAAGAACAAATTGGGTGTCCATAAACACAAGAGAAATAAAAGCAAAACTCTTTATTACTTATTTTACAATAGATGAGTCTTGCATGAGAAGATATAAAGTTTACAGACACCGACTTATGATACATTAACGCCAAACCACCACATATATTAAAGGTGAAACACATCGTACATAATCATAACCTAATTATGCAGCAACATCCCTAACAACATTATCATTATATTTGTTTCTATTAGAAAGAGAAAGTCTAGGGCATAAGTTGCCTTAATGCCCTTAAGGCGTCAAATTGTCAAGAGCCTTTTCAAACCCTGACAATTCCAAAAGGCTGTATTTATGCCTCTTCATGTGGCTTATTGTCCATCGTACCCTCACAGTTTGGTATTGTACCACCATCAACTTTTTCTGAACTCACCTGTGGTAGAAACCAGTTACAGAGTGTGGATACATCCTTTCGTAGTCGCATACATTTTGTCACATATTCCATTGTGTCATCAATTGCACGTGAGCGGTGATGATCAGTGCCTATCAATTTTGAACCATAAATGGTGTCTTTTGGATTTTCACATTCCTCTGCCTTATACTTTTTACTCCAACTTGTTGATGCACCATCAGAGATTGAATCTTCACGCTGCACAGACTCATGACCATCTGTGTTTTATTATGGAGACATAGCCGTAACCGAGTCACCAACAGACTCATTGTCTTTGTTATAAACATCACCATCGTTACCATCAAGGCCATCTTCATTATCTTCGTCAGTCTTTGTTGGGCATGCTTGCGCATCATGTGTCATAATACCGCAAAGGATACAAAAGTTTCTCTGTTTCTCATAGTGAAATTTGAGAATAGCAATGTCATCACCGAACTTGAAAACACGTTGAAACTTGAGCGGATTTGCACATTGCCAAAGCAATCAAACGCGAATATAGTCAACTAGTACAGACCCTTCGCTGGAGAAATCTTTCTTAATGAAATTTTCAACTGATTTTCCAATCAGTGTTACCATCGCGTGGGTAAGATAGTGTAACAGTATCCCATTAATCTGAACCCAGAATGGAACCCAAACGGCATCAGAACTGGCTCGAGTTGGATTCCATTTTTCCATTGCACACATCCAATCATTGAATGACCAAGGGCCACATCGAATGATTGAGTTGAGATCAGCATCAGTCTTAAAAAGGAATTGAAGTTGTTTCTTTTCAATAATCCACCCATGGACATCATCACCCGATCCCCATAGCCGTGGCAGAGCACTCAACATGGCACATAATAGACTATGGCAATTTGCAATTGTTGCCACATGAAAAGCTTCCAGGTCAAGATTGATTGAATCATCTTCGAGACCCAGAGAGATCTCTTGAACTTGTCGTCAAATAGTTTTAGACATCAATAATATGGAGAAGACATTCTGTACTATGAAATAAAAATAGAGACCGACACAGAGGTTATATATAGATTTGGTGATGGCAGTTAACCCAGACATAACCTTCTTTAACCGTAATAACCGCCAGAAAAAAACACAAAGAGGCACAAAAACAATGAAAAGGTGTGAAGAGAAAGATAAAAGCGTTAGAAAACCGTCGAAGAATCTAGAGAGACGAGAGAGCATTTTCTCTCTCATCTTTGTTTCTCTTCTCGTCCTATATTATTCCATTTATTTTTCCATAAATTTTTTTCTTTTTTTCCTCTCATAAATCTTATTTCTCTTCAATCCAAAGTAACAATATTGGCTACTGATGAGATTCATAAGGAACTTGTCCCCTCTAGTCTTTCTTAGAGTCGTGGCCAACGCTTCTTTAAATCGACATGAGGGTTATGTATATCTATTTAAGTTTTTGATGTCTCCTTTCTATCGTGATGACCAATTTTTTTCCCATCTTTATCAACATTCCCTTCATTTTCATTTTTTTTCCGATTCCAAAGATTCCCAATTAGTTGGTTATGACTGCCAAAAGGCAGTTGTCTCTTATGGTCAACAACCAAACCCAATAAACATGGGAAATGCCTATTTTCTTCTCCCTGAGGATCATATATGTCAATACCCATTTTTGTACTAAAGTCTTGTTTATTTTCATCTTTGATACACGCTTACTGCAATCAGTTTATTTCTTCTCTATCTTAAAATTCTTAGTGATTTTCTAACGATAGAATAAAGACCAATATCTTTTCTGGAAAAAAAGACAAACACAATGGACGGGGAAAACTTGTCTTTTAAGGGTCTCTGACGTTCATGTATATCAATCTCTGTTTCTAATAATGTGTTCAGAATGGTATCATAGCCAAACTGAATCGAATTTGGAGTCTTGGGGGCTTACATCATGGCAGTGACGATCTTGGTACTCAATAAGGACTTTGCAATATGTTAGTGTGGGCAGGGGAATTGTAGCACCCCAATTTCTGGAAATATGGTGATGCATGCAAAGAGGTTTAAAAAGATTTCCTTTACCAATTATATCATCAAAGTGTATTTATCTTTTAGGTCACTTGTGTAGAAAGAACACCATGGTTAAGCGTGATTGAGCTGGAGTAGTTAAAGGATGAGTGACCTTCTAGGAAGTGATCCTCGGAAACATATGAGTGGAGATAAAACACGGAGAAAGATCATGTGATAATTTGTAGGGTCGGTAAACAAGTCTTTAAGCCATTTTGGACATAATATACCGGCAGTCAAGTAAAAGTGGGCCCAAAGATCGAGGATATGTGGGGGTCCATAAAAGCGGCACTCGGAAGTTACAAAGTTTCTTATTCTTCCTTTCTATTTCTTTTATTTGTATTAACTAGGGATCATACCCGGGCTACGCCCGAGTTTTCTTTCGACATGTTATTTTTATTATATTAATATTTTTAGCTAACAAATTATTTCTTTTCATATTCGAATTTTCGAATGTATGAATAAGTAATTAATTGAATTAAAACTCCCAATGCCTATTAAGTTTAAATTCAACTAATTTTAGAATTTTTTCTTTTCAGAGTAGATTTTTTTATTACAACCATTTATATAAAGTACTTTAAACACTAAGAATAATGAGAACGTGTGAAAAAATGAATTACTATCCACCATGAAAATAAACATTAACGAATACAACCTTGAATATATATGACAATAAGACCAAGCAATTCATGATCCCATATTTAGTTAAAAATAATGGAAAATAGTAATCAGATTCACCTTTCTAAATTAGAGTATCTTATCAAATTTCACTATAAGCAAGTAAAATATTGCTTATTGCCTTGGGAGATACTAAAAACTCAATCAGTTCTTCCTCAAAGTATTAGAACAAATGTGTGAATATATCAAAGAGACAGAAATAGATACATAGACACAAATATTGATTCTAATCACATACTATGTTCGTGTTAAGTTTATTTATAACTATATCAAAAACATCACATATACCTCTTCTTTGATACATCTGTAAAGTTTCTCCTTTGCTCTTGCTATTTGCTTCTCTTCCTAGATAACATTTAAATATCACTCTCAAAGCCATGTTGCTCATCATACAGATCCCTGGAGCTAAATACCTAAAAGATGGTGTTACCTTTTACTCTAAGCATACTACATACCCTGGAAAATTGACCATCTTCAACATTTATGCGTGCATATATAGTAATTTTCACACATCCTTGAGTAACTATTGCTAAAGAAAATATAACTTAAGAACTCCAAGTCAGTATTCATATCACATAAAATAAACAGAAGAGAGAATCTTTAATATCTCCGGTTGTTCTCCAATTGTTGGAAATATCAGCCTAAGTTGCTGGATCATTTGATCTCTTGCACTTATTATTGTTTAATATATCATTAAACCAATTATGTGAATTAAGACATAAGTGAAACTTCTTCTTAGCATATATAGAAAGAGAATATGGGTCTTCTTGAATTTGTTAGGGATTACTCATATGAGGATCTATCACTTGGACTTGTCCTCGTATTTTTGCACTATCATAATCAATTTCTTGTCCAGTTCACTTTAACGAAAAGACATGACTTTAAGGTTTAGGAATATGAATTCAGATCTAACATATACATACATACATTAGCCATTAGGAAAATGTAATGGCATCTTGTACTTCATGACTAAGTGAGTCCGGCATGGGTTGGCTGCAAGTAAGAGTCCTAGAAATCAAGGAAAATATGATCAACGATTAAACTATATGATAACAATATTGGGATTTTATAGCATATAAGTCTCTTATGTGTATCTATATAAAGAGATATATCCATCATTAGAGTAGATCCCAAAGTTAAGCCTTTTACTGTGAAATAAGGCTTGAATTCGTTAAGGAAATGTTAATGTTTTCGCACCAAAATTCACCTATCAAAAAAAATACAACTCATTTTCCTTCTTAGATTTACTAATTAAATGTCACTCGGAAAATAAAATATTTTATGTATTTATTTTATTTAACATGAGAATTTCTCTTGAGTTTACGATACAATCCGCTATAAGCACAGAGAGAAACAAAAATAATACTTAAGAAAAAAGACTAACCTCACCAATATGTGTGACTTTACCTATGCTTATATACTTGTAACCTGCAGAAAGATCATTGTGAATGTTCTTCAACTTGTTCTTGCAAGTAATCACCGCAGCTCTGATGTGTGTGATTTTTGATGGTTTTAGAGTCTTGTTTTAGGTAGTTTTGCATCCATTTAGATATATTTTCCATGCACTTAGGTCCGTTTAGGTTAGTTTTGAACTTTTTGCATTTGCATTTAAAGTTTGGAGTTTTATCTAGGAAAAGGAGCAAAAAGGAGCTTAAAATGGAGCTAAGGACAATTGGATCAGCTGCTAGGAGGAAAAGGTCGTGCAAAATCGGATCGCTACCTCGTGGATCACAAGGCGAGGACGCTCGAAGCACTCAGGAAAAGATGCCTTAGTCACCAACCTCGACTTATCTGCTGCAAGGGAATACCAATCTATTACACTCGGACTTTTCACTCAGTCTCAAACCCCGAGGGCAAAGACAAGAACCACTCCTCGGTGCCCAAGCTTGCGCAAGGACTCCGAGGGCAAGATTTCTCGTTGACCAACTTAGGTCGGTTTGACCATTAGGGTTATGCAAATGACCCTATAAATACCCTCTAATCACTATCTTATCATTTTTATCGGATGTTTAGCTGAAAAACTCTCTCTATTTTGTTGTTGATTTTCATTTATGCTTGTTTAAGGTACTTTTATGTTTATGCTTAATCTTTAATGGAATGAATTTAGTTTGATCTTCATCTTTACTTTCTGCTCTTTACTTTTATGTTCTTTGTGTTTATGCAAATGAAATCTCCCTTGATCCTCCACTCTCAACCCATGAGGTGCAAGTAGATCCTTCTGGTTCTCGAGGATAGGGAGATCGGAGGTGAATCCACCGATTCACTCGCTGTGCGAACAATGATCTAACTCCGATCTCTTCTCACATGGCTAGGCTTAATGCTGATCTCTCCCTGATCAGGAGAGATATGATATGGGCCGTGACCTAAGGCTAGCGCCAAAGGAATCAGAGACCAAGTGCGATGTGAGTGATGGTTTGATCCACCGAGGAGAGATCTAGTATGTGGGTCGTCTATTAGATGTATTGGGCTGAACTTTAAGCTTCTGATTTGGTATGATCGTGGCTAGCGCTGTAGTGGATCAACCAGATTGGTTAGGGATCTTCACCATTAGAATGGGTTGATCTAGGCTTGTTCCGGTCTAGGGATCACTCTATATAGCTTGGCGAGGTTGGATCGGCGAGTTTACCACCGATCAAACCCCCTATCCTTTTGATTTATGCTTTAAACCTTATTTTCATATATTGCAATTATATTACTCTGTTTTTGATGCATTTCTATGTTTTGAATTCTTAGATTCTGTTTTTATTTTGTCTTGTAGTCTATTTTGTCCTATTAGCTAGATTGCAAGCTTATTTGATATCATAGCCTATCTTTGTGATAGATTGATTGGTTGCTTGAACTAAGACCTAGTAGTAGATTGACAGATTACAAGTAATTTCTGAGTATTGGTTCGACAAACCCACCTACTTACCCTATGCTTAGATGATTTGATCTTAGGACTGAAAAAACCTTTTATCAAACTGGCGTAGTTGCCGAATCAGTCTTGCTTGTTCCAATTTATAGTTTGCTAGTTTTAGGATCAGGTTTAATTTTATTGCTATTGTTATTTGTCTGTGTTTCACTCAGCTTGGATCTATAAGGACCAAGCCTCCACCTTATTGACAAGTTGTGTTTATGTCCTTGCAGGCCTCGCAGGTACCCTCGCCATTGGACACCGAGGACAGAGAAAGATTCAGTACCCTCGCGTCAACTCCTGTGAGTTGTGCGGGTAATCAGTACCATTTAGTTGGTTGATGCACACACGGTCGAAAGGTTCTCACCACCTTCTACCACCCACCGACGATATCAACCAGCTCACTCGTGCAATCCGACGAGAGCATATTAGAATGCAGAACCAACAACCAGATCTGGACAACACTACGCCGGGAACGACGACGGATGGAACACCTCCGTTGGTCAATGAGGCCGCCCACTAGGCGCGAGCACAAAACCCAGCTCGTTGCTCTCACTGTATTGGTGCGAGCGATGTCCCAAGTACACACACAATACGGAATGGGATCCAACCGCCGGCGATCCAAGACAATAACTTCGAGATAAAGAGTGGACTGATCTCCATGATACAGAACAAAAAATTTCATGGTCTACCCTTGGAGGACCCCCTCGACCATCTTGACGAGTTCAAGAGATTAATGAAGTGAGTGAAGATGCGTTGAAGCTCAGGCTCTTTCCTTTCTCTCTAGCGGATAAAGCACATCAGTGGGAAAAACATCTTCCCACTAGATCAATCACAACTTGGCCGGAGTGCAAGAACATGTTTCTCACCAGGTTTTTCTCTAACTCACGGACGGCAAAGCTTTGGAACAGCATATCAAACTTTTTCCAGCAGAGCAGCAAGTCATTGGCCGAGGCGTGGGATCGGTACAACACTTACCAAGCTTAGTGCCCTCATCATAGTTTCAGGGAGGATACAATCCTCAACAACTTCTACCGAGGAATTCACCCGAGGATTCATATGTTGTTGGACACGCAAGTCACGGGAGCTTTCTCCAGTAGGATATCAACAAGGGACGAGCATTAATAGAGAACCTCGCCTTAGCTGATGGACAGTATGGCGAGGACTATGCCCGAGCTGTCAGAGGAACCTCAGATTCCAACACTTCCGCAAGAAAAAAGTTGAAGCAACTTCATGAGAAGCTAGATAACTTGCTTGTGGTGCACACCAAACAGATGAACCTGGCAGAGGAAAATATAGCCGAAAAGAACGAGGATGATCAGCTGGAGGAAATCTGTTTCGTTCAGAATCAAAGCGGATCCAAACCATGGGTCAATTACAAGCAGAATCCAAACGTAAGCTATCGGAGTACAAACATGGCCAATCCATAGGATCAAGTTTATCCACCGAAGCAGAGAGCGTGGATTCCAAAGGAACAATGGCAGTAGAGCCTCAAGCCGGCACCGGCTCCAACACAACAGCCGACAACAAAAGAGGAACAGCCTGACGTTATGAGTATGCTCCAACAGATTTTGCAAAGCCAAACCGCACACCAAGCGGAGATGACCACTAAGTTTGGCGAGGTACTTGCCGAATTGATACCAGCTATACTGACCTCAACAGCAAGTTTGAAACTCTCAACGCTCGGCTGAAGTATGTGGAAAGTAATCAAGTATCGTCATCTACTAAGATAACCGTTCAGCTACACGGTAAGGCTGTTCAAAATCCCAAGGAGTATACGGCTCAATCCATCACTCTTTGAATGGGAAAAGTACTTCTCTCAGTCGTGGGACCACTGGAAAATGCTGAGGACAGCGTTATTCAAGTTGGGGGCAGAAAAGTCCAAGACCAAATCTGGATGCATACAACTCGGAGACACACCTTGCAGGCCTAAGCCGCGAGGAGAGGTAGATGGTGATCTGTCTGTGGGAAAAACTGCTCAATTCGGGGAGAGCCCTTGCCTGCCTGTGCAGCGAGGAGAAGAACCAAATATTGCCAACCTGAATGAGAAGGAAGGAGTTGCACCAGTGGTTGCAACCAAAGCCAAAGCACCTTTTCCCTTATGTTTAAAGAAGAACCAAGAAGAAAAACAGAAGGTCCTTTTTGACAAGCAAATGTGCGGTATTGAAATAAAAATTCCTATCTTGGATGCTTTTGCTTTAATTCCGCAATATAAGAAACTCTTGAAGGACACTCTAAAGGAACGAGAAGAAGAGTGCATGGCCATTGGGACTAGGTTATCCGGATCACTCCTGATACCAATTCTTCCACACCAAAGGAAAATGTTCATTGCGGAAAAATTGGGCGATCCGGGAAGCTTCACACTTCCTTGTGCAGTAGAGTACCTCACATTCATCAGTTGCTTATGTGACCTTGGAGCATCCATCAACTTAATCCCACTGACAACTGCACCAAAGCTGGGATATTCAAACTTCAAGGATTGTAAAATTTCCCTGGTCCTCACCGATAGAACGACAAGGAAGCCAAGGGGACTGCTCGAGGATGTACCAATAAGCGTTGGCAGTGTGTTGGTTCCTACAGATTTTGTGGTACTAGAAATGGATGAAGAACCAACTGATCCATTACTGCTGGGTCGACCCTTCTTGGCGTCACTNGTCAGTAGGAGCTCTGATCGATGTAAGGAATATGACCATTGAATTAAAGGTTGGAGAAGGGGTTGGTATGATGTTTGATTTAAAGGAAGGAAGGAAGAAGCCCACGATCGACGGGCTATGCTTTGAAATTGAGGGAACACTAGAAGAGATGGCTGATGATGGAAACGAGGGAGCTCTGGTTCCCTCTACAAACCCATACTAGAAATATATGAAGAGTCGAGCTTGAGACTCTAAACAAGCCCACTTGGGAGGGAATCCCATGCCTATCCTTTACTTTTGAAAACTCTTTTTAATTTTGTTTAAAGTCAATTTTGCTTTGCTTAAATTTTAAGAATAATCTTTGCTAGTTTATTGTTGTTATTATTGGGTGTTCGGAATCTTAATGTCAGGTTCAAGGAGCTTTGGCTACACTCTTGGTGAAATTGGAGGAAGTAACGCCCTTATTAAGCCAAGAGAAAGTAGGCCTCGCATCTAGTCCTCGGAGGCAGCAGAACGAGGAGTGGGAAAAATTTGACAAAGAACCTGAACCCCTCATGACATGAGGCCGAGGAGGGTGTGCGAGTAGTGTTCACATTGCCTTGAACACCACTCATGGACCTACTTGCACACCTCAGTATCCTTTTGTATGGAAAGTTCTAGGCAGATATATCCCAATATGATTGATATTGACTCATTACTCAGAATAAACATTGAACATAGTCCTTAATGGCCTAAAATGCTTTAATTTGAGTCTATCTCGATATCTTAGCTAACTCTTGTGGTTTTTAGATATTTCTATAAACAAGGAGCTAGTCAGGACTCAAGACAATCAGAAGGAAGCAAAAAAGAGCAGTTCAAGCTTGGGTTCCTCTGAATGGGTAGTCAAGCCTCGACGTATGCAGTGAGGAGGGTTGAGCAAGGAGGTTTACTGAGGAGCAAAAAATAACAAAACTTGATGTGGTTCCAGCTCACAAAGTGGAAGCCACGACCAACAGCGTTTTGCTAAGATCTAGGGATAGTCAAGTCAAGGGAGGACTGATCCAAGGGTTAAAATCGGTCAAAGATTTAAAATTCAAATGAACGGTTCGAATTGTGCCAAAATCAAGGGCGAATGGCGAGTAATTCAGAATCCGTGATTGTCTCCCTCATTAACCCAATATTGTCTCCTTCACACTCCCAAGATTGTCTTCTCCTCACCCGCAACACTCGTCTATAAGAAGACCCCACCCTCGTCGTCGTCATCATTCACCTTCAAGCACTCAAGCAAACAAACTCTCTTTCTCACCGAGTTGATTTCTCTCACTGAGTTGTTCTCTCTCACCACCACCAAGTCACTATCTCTCTCCTCCAAGTTTGAGTTTTTCCAATCAATCCTTGTCAAAAATGTCTTCCGGTGACCAAAGAAAGATGAAGGAATTCAGGAGCAAGTTTATGAATGACGCAAGAAGAGCTGGAAGAAGAGAGATGGCAGCGGGGCTCGATGACTCACCACCGGTCTGCCGTGACAACAGACCTCGCAGGTTCCTCATCCATTCGGACGATAAGGAAATAGGTGTTCAGATGACAATTGAGATTCCGATCAGGGAATCGGCAAGAAGATCGGCGACTAAGCCGATGGACTGGAAGTACGATCATGGTGATGGCGACTCAGGTCAAGAGAAGAGGAAGGGGAAACAGATAGCCTCGCCCTCAAGCACCAACGAGAGTGACGAGGAAAACATATATGTTCAGCCCTCACCAATGGAGGTTGAGTACGAAGACGAGGAGAAGATAGAAATGAAAACTGAGAAGAAAGGAAGAAACACGAGGTATCGCCGAGTGATTGAAGACCTCAAGAAGAGTGGTTACTCGAAGAAAGAAGCAAAGAAAGCCTACAAGGAGCGTGAGAAAGAGAAGAAGAAGAAAATTGCAAAGGAGGATGATGAATCCAAAAAGGCATATGCGGCTTTGAAGGCCATAGGAGTCAAAGGTACATATTTCCCCCATTATGGAACTATGAGGGAATTGGGAATCACGGAGGGTGTTTAGCTCGCTTGGCGTGAAAGTTTGCATGTACAATGTGGCGAGTTCTTACATTCAGGAGACATTGCAATTCCTCGCCACCATAGATCTTTTGATCTATACTAAGACTGACAAATAAAAGATCAAGAAGAATGGACCTGGGTACATAACGTTCACCGTGTACAACAAACTATATGCGGTGACGTTGAGGGAGTTGGACCAAATTTTTGGGTTTCAATCCAGAGAGGCGGCACATCCGGATATTGGAGAAAATGATACCAATGAGGTTTGGAATATGCTGACAGGAGTTAAGGAGTATGATTCATCCCGAAGCAAAGGAAGCTGGATCTGCAACCCAGCCATCAACTACGCGAGGAGAGCAATAGCCAACATGATCTTTGCTAGACCCTCCACATGATGGTTATGGCGATGAAGGAAATTTTTGGTACTACTCCGAGTGGGTTGCACATTGATGGAGATGAAGGGCATTCCAGAATGTCCTTTGCGTTGGCAAAACCCCTCATCAGATACCGTGCACGAGCCGTAATGCAAACGGGGAGTAAATCCAGGAAACCAAACCATATCTACATTGGTGGAGTGGTTGCTCAGATACTTGAAGCCAAGAGGGTACCACTGAACACTGAAAACCATAATTGGGTTCCACTCCAATTCATGGACATTCGTTATCTTCAAGGAGTGGGCCTTATTGCCAAAGGCGAAGTCAAAGGACGAGCGGTGTACAAGTTTGATCACCCAGAAATGAAGGACGCCAGAATACTTCTCCCTTGCCCAGCATTCATCAAACTGAACACTATGGAGAATGTGACTTTCACCCCACCCCTCGAAGCTCTACTCGATGAATACCAGCGAGGACAGCAAGCTCAGCAGGTAGAGGAAGAGGTAGACGAGGAAGAAGTTGACCCCGAATCATACTTTTTTGAGGAGTTCACTGAGAAGAACCAAGGGACAACGAGCAAGGAAGCCCACAAGCGGATTGGAAAGCTCCAGAAGTTGGGGAAGTGGCTGCTCAAAAAGGTGAAGGGAATGACCAAGGAAAAGGAGGAATGGCTGGACGAGCGCAAGAGGATGTGGGAAAGAATTGATGGATTGGAGACCTCACTCAGAAGAACAGAGCCTCAACCTCACACACATGACTCACCACCACCGGCGAGGAGGCACTCAACTTCAGCAGATCCCAGCCTACACAAAGAGCAAGCAGAGCAACCGCAACGCCAATCAATGGACACGATGCGAGTTTACAAGAGATCCGAGAAAAAGGGCCAGAAACACCAAGAGCAAACGCCTCAGGAAGGTCCCTCGCATGCGTCCCTCGCCGACCATGACTGCGAGGAGTACTCGGACTGGCAGCAGCACATTGCACCGTGTGAAGGAATAGCTCCAAGAGGGTACCCAGACTCTCAAAACTACACTCTCGAGGACATGAATGCCTCGATTGCTCACTTGTTCGACTTCTAAGTACCAAACTCCAACCTTTTGTACATACATCTTTATTTTTAGTTGATTTTAGCTTTTGTTTGTCTAGACAACTGTCTTCGACTTCTATACACACACAATGTTTCTAGAGTACTCTCACAATGTGTGATTTAAGTTTGGAGGAGGGGTCTAGAGTACTCTCACAATGTTTCTTGTGATCTTATTTTCTATTTTGCATGCATTCGTTTAGGTTGGAAGAATCCGGTTAGATTTTTCTGTGTGCATTTGATTGTTGCATTTCATGGCACTTAAGGCATAGAAAAACCATAAAACACTGAAAAATTATGAAAACGAAAACTAAAAAATAGAGTGTTCATGTAGTTGCATTCACTTAGAACTGTCTTAGGTTGCATTCATTTAGGAATCATTCATCCAAACTTGTTATGTGGGAATGATCTTGATGATGGGCAAATCTTGATAAGTTAAGCTAAGTGACCATTTTGAATGCTCTTGATTGGTAGATAGCCGTTTTGGAAAGTTTTTGGGCGGATCATCGCCTTGGTGAACTTTGCTTGGGTTGTGTTTTGAATAAGCCTAGAGATGCATCCATACCTTCCTTCTCTTTTTTAGCATGATCCGAAAAGTGTGTGCTTGGTAAAACCCTCCCAAAGTTAAGTGGAAAATTAAGCTGCCCGCAAAGAACTTAAACCAAGTAAGTGGTAAAGGTGAAGCGGCTGGAAGGATGTGTAAACCCGCAGCCTTTCACGTCCGTTTATATCCGCTATCTTACTCCATATGCGGGTCACTGGAGCAACTTGGGAAGATGCATAAACCCGTAGCTTTTCATGTTTGTGTAAGCCAACTTTGGAAAAACCAAAAGGGCACATTAAAAGAAAAGAACAAAAAAAAGAAAAAGAAAAGAAATAATGAATAATCGAGCAGCAAAATCTTAATGAGAGGGAACTATTAAAGTTTAAAAAGGATCATGCTAAGCTTAGGGAAGTCGTAACATGTACTTGTTGATCTCTAGTCTCTTTTGAGGACCTCACCAAAAAGAAAATAGGAATTAGACTTGTACCTTTAGAGACCAGCTTAGGTCATAGGAATCCATAGGTTGTATGGTATGTTTGAGGATGATTACATTTCGGCTTCCAAAATGATAGAGCCCACATGTGGATTACGGTTTAGCTTAAGCAAGTTGTTCGTTAGACAAGATGTTCCCATTTTTGTGTGCAGTTTTTCCACCTTAGGTCATTGCACTTTCTTGAGGCCAAGAAAGATATAAGTTTGGGGGAGATAATGTGTGTGATTTTTGATGGTTTTAGAGTCTTTGTTTTAGGTAGTTTTGCATCCGTTTAGATAGATCTTTTATGCACTTAGGTCCGTTTAGGTTAGTTTTGCACTTTTTGCATTTGCATTTGGAGTTTGGAGTTTTATCTAGGAAAAGGAGCAAAAAGGAGCTTAAAATGGAGCTAAGGACAATTGGATCAGCTGCTAGGAGGAAAAGGACGTGCAAACTGGGATCGCTACCTCGTGGATTGCAAGGCGAGGACCGCTCAGAACGCTCAAGAAAAGATGCCTCAGTCACCAACCTCGACTTATCTACCGCGAGGGAATATCAATCTATTACACTCGGACTTTTCACTCAGTCTCAAACCCCGAGGGAAAAGACAAGAACCACTCCTCGGTGCCACAGCTCGCGCAAGGACTCCGAGGGCAAGATTTCTGGTTGACCAACTTAGGTCGGTTTTACCATTAGGGTTATGCAAATGACCCTATAAATACCCTCTAATCATTATCTTATCATTTTTTATCGGATGTTTAGCTGAAAAACTCTCTCTATTTTGTTGTTTCTTTTAATTTATGCTTGTTTAAGGTACTTTTATGTTTATGCTTAAGCTTTAATGGAATGTATTTAGTTTGATCTTCATCTTTACTTTCTGCTCTTTACTTTTATGTTCTTCGTGTTTATGCAAATGAAATCTCCCTTGATCCTACGCTCTCAACCAATGAGGTGAAAGTAGATCCTTGTGGATCTCGAGGATAGGGAGGTCGGAGGTGAATCCCCTGATTTACTCGCCGTGCGAACAATGATCTAACTCCGATCTCTTCTCACATGGCTAGGCTTAATGCTGATCTCTCCCTGATCAAGAGAGATCTGATATAGGCCCTGACCTAAGGCTAGCGCCAAAGGAATCAGAGACCAAGTGCCATGTGAGTGATGGTTTTATCCACCGAGGAGAGATCTAGTATGTGGGTTGGTATTAGATGTATTGGGCTGAACTTTAAGGTTCTGATTTGGTATGATCGTGGCTAGTGCCGTAATGGATCAACTGGATTGGTTAGGGACCTTCACCATGAGAATGGGTTGATTTAGGCATGTCCCGGTCTAGGGATCGCTCTATATAGCTCGGCGAGGTTGGATCGGCGAGTTTACCGCCGATCAAACCCCCCTATCCTTTAGATCTATGCTTTAAACCTTATTTTCATCTATTGCAATTATATTACTCTGTTTTTGATGCATTTCTCTGTTTTGAATTCTTAGATTCTGTTTTTATTTTGTCTTGTAGTCTATTTTGTCGTATTAGCTAAATTGTAAACTTATTTGATATCATAGCCTATCTTTGTGAGACATTGATAGGTTTCTTGAACTAAGACCTAGTAGTAGATAGGTTGATTACAAGCAATTTATGAGTATTGGTTCGACAAACCCACCTACTTACCCTATGCTTAGATGATTTGATCTTAGGACCAAAAAAGCCTTTTATCAAGCTCCTATAATATAATATAGATGTTATTGTTGTTTAAGTGTCTACATAGGTAATTTATGGAATTAAATAGAGAAGGAACTTTGGGATTAGTGACTTGTCAAAGAGATGTGCAAGTAGCAAATACTTGGAATATCCTTGCGGACTCCATTACAGTATGATATTACATAAAGCTAGATAGCAATCAAAGTAGGTTTTCTTTGGAGTTTGGGGTAGATTTTTACCAACAGTGATGATGTATGGCTGGTAGAGAACATCATTCATGCTACCGCTCTTAGTTTAATGCTGTAAATCCTTATCACATTACAAACATAGCCATAGAAGTAATCAAGCATCGAAGTTGCCCTTTTTAGAGATTGACTGTTCCCAGTGAACTTGTATTGATCCACCAGATCAGCTAAATACTATCAAAATTAAGAAAAAAAATGAACCTCTTTTATATATCACACACATATTATCTGAATTATATATGAGTTAATGGTGTAATATGGAGTCCAGACAAGCTTTACAGCCATGGACATGATCTTCTAAGAACATGATCCAACCAACTAAAGCCAATGAAGCGAACAAAGGCTTTTTCACCTCAGGTTAGAAAAACCAAAATCGAGATGGAGATACCTACAACACGATATCAAGACATATGAAGATGAAATCTGAAAGTCATTAGTGAGAATCCGAATAAATAAGCCAATTGTGAAAAAACTTCAATTTGAACAACTACTTACAAAGTCCATGGGAATGTCCACAAGCGTCATAGCAGTAGTGAAATAACACTAGAAGATCTAAATGCTTCCTTTCGAAGAGTTATAAAATATTTTGGATTGCATTTCTGTAAAGTATACAACATAAAATTTCAAGAAAGATCAGGGAGATACAACAAAGTATTCGTATTCGCCATCATTGACGACGTTATCTCTGGTGGTTTAATTGGAGTAATTTTGGGTGTCCCTGAAGAAATTGTCATCAACATGCATTTGTTTTATTTTATGATTTGACTCAAATTAAATAGGGAGCTGTTATGAAGACAAAACGTTTTAGTCGAGAAATGGAAAATAGTAAATCTTTAAGAAACTAAAAAATTGACGATGAAGCTATTGAGAAAAAAAGAATGCAGAATAATTAGGATAGAGCGGTTAGTGTTGAGACAAAGTTGATATTCAGACATGTTTGGTTGGTATTCAGACAAGTCTGGTCGATGTCTGGATAGTGTCGGTTGAGGACTGGGTAAGTCTGGTAGAGTCCTGGTATGGACTGACTGTACTGCGGATAGAGAGAGATCCACTTCAGTTTAAGTGATTGGTCTGACCGGTTTGGCTTGGAATCGGTTAGGGTTTCCTATGACTAGAGTTTCACGATAAACCCTATAAATAGAAGGGTTTGTGGCCGCCGTTAAAGGACACGAACACAAGAGAATAGACCCGCAAAAGAGAGAAAAAGGGAGAAACACGAAATACCTTTAAGGAAAAGAAGGAAGGGTTTTGGTAGATATGGACTAATCAGGATCAGATGTATTTTGTGGGTTTCTGAGTAGTCTGTGATTGAGATTGAAGGGTTTTGGTTCTGATTCATGGAAGGTTGACCGTGAATCGAGTGTGATCAAAAAGATTCAAGCGTGCTTTGATAGATGATCAAACAAGGTGCTACAAAAGGCTGTGAGAGCTACGGTCGGATGGAGATCGGATTTACTCCGAGTGCTCATAAGCAATATGCAACCGTGATCAGAAGATATCAGTTCTGATATGGAAAAGGGTTGAGCATGATCGAGGGTATGTGGGTGTGGTTCGATTGATGATTGAACTGTGACCAAAGATGCATAAAACGTGAGCAAGAATGACTGAGTCGTATTCGGGAATGATTCAATCCTGATCAGGAATGATTGGACCGTGAATTGGGATGATTATACTGAAATGATTGAATTGTGATCGATGATGATCGACAGTGATCAAGGGTTGATGGGTAAGATGCGTACGAATCAATGTAAAGACGGACAAAGATTGGTGTGATTAAAAGGTTAGGGTTTGATAAATGGTGAATCACGACGTGAATAGATGGGCTTGACTGTGGTCGAGTATACTCGGTAATTTGGTGATGCGGTACACTGTAGGATGAACAGATCTGCAAGTTGGGACAAGGGAGAGGTGTTACAGACTAATGTTTGGTGCTACTGTCAGGAAGGTCATCGTTGTTGGAAACAGATCAATGATGGTCTTGGAGGAGTGGAGCCATCTCTCTTTGTTACTTGATAAATTTATGGGGTGGTTGGCTGTGTGACATGGTAATAAGGGGAGATGGTGGAAGGCATAAGAGTAAGCTGAAAGGAAGTACAAATCTAGTTTGTGGTGATACGAATGATGCTTAAAACAGAAGATGGTAAACTCGGACCATGATCGAGAAGGGAAAGGATCTATTGGGCATGGTTAGTGGAAGATTAGACTATCTTCAGAATGGTGGAACATGGCTCAGATCTGGGCTAGATAAACGGGAAATCAGAAAATGAACAGTGGTCGATGAGTTGAGCAATGGGGCCAGGTCACGAGTAGTTTGGGAGGTAGTGGTAGAGATTAGTCTAGATAACGGACTAAGGCACATCATGGTTGGGTTTGGAATGACAGACGGACGGATAGGCTGAGCAGTACCACATAAGATGGAACAGCCTGGGAAGAGGTATGTACATCAGACTGGGTTAAGTTAGAACAGAGCACGGGATGGACAAAACATTCGCCCAGATTAATCTCAGGTACGGACAGACTGAATGTGCTAAGGTACATGTATGAATGATTGATTATGTCTCTGCTGCGTAAGATTGTTAGAATGAAATATTTAAGTTGCTGGATAGATAGTTTAGGCCGGTTTGATGTGAACTAATGACCTAATTTTGACTAAGTATAGAATAGGAACATAACCTGACTAAGTGTTCGACTTGCTCATGGTCGAACTTAACTGGATATGGACTATGTGTTTGAGAATTGTGGGTTAGAACCTCTTAGAAGCCTCCATGGTAAACACTGAGCCTAAAGGTTGCTAACTAGAGAGTTCGGGAAGGAGTGTTTGGCACATGGCCACAGGAAAGTCGGGTTAGGGTGTCATATTTTGGTATCAGAGCCATGTTTGCTCTAGGGCTAACGTTTGTTCACGAACAAGGTTTGGTTCTAGGGTAATGGTGGTTCTAGTACAAGATCTGGTGCGTGTTAGGAGTGCATGGAATGGTTCAGTACAGAAAAAATGTTAAGATTGTAATTGCTTAACGGCCTCATGAGCTTGATGCGAAAATAAGTTAATCCTACTTGGTAAGGAAACTGAGTTAGATCATGGCATGAACTATTAAGGATGGTAGAGGCTGTTAAATCTATACCTTATGATTTCTTAATTAAATACATGTTGCTCTCTAATTGATAAGAACATAAGCGGAAGCGTACCTTTTGGATCCATGGTTTATGATCTTGATCTTGGTAATGGCTTTTCCACAGCAAACCAAGAATAGCTTGACGTCTCTGGTGATGGGACGCAGAGAACGTTTTCTGTATTTTCTGATTAGGGTTGCTGTTAGATGTGACCGTGGTGGAGAATATTATGGTCGGTATGACGGTTCATGTGAACAACGTCCAGGACAATTCGCCAGATACCTAGAGGAGTGCGGAATCGTTCCACAATATACCATGCTTGGGTCTCCTAGTATGAATGGTGTATTAGAAAGACAAAACCATACTCTTAAGGACATGGTAGGGAGTATGATTAGTCATTCCACCTTACCTGAATCACTCTGGGGAGAGGCAC
>OVBA01003290.1:0-28781 GCA_900406435.1 Lepidium aucheri | reverse complement strand
GGCCCAAAAGCCTGAAGAGGCCCAATAACAAAGAACAAGAGAAGGTAGGCCAGGCCGAGCAGATCGCAAAGCGAGTCTCATAGCATCCGGGGAGCGAGCACGCGAAGCCGGGAAAGCATAGCCGACCTAGCGAGCAATCAATCCCCGTGGAGCTCGCCTGAAATCAAGGAGGAAATCTCGGAGAATCTTGAGAGGATCTTCCCCAAAACCTAGAGCAAGAGCCTAAATAATAGTTCAAAACCTAGGAATAAAGGGGAGAAAAACGAGAGAGAAAAGTCCTAGAGCTTGAAAGATTACTTTCGCCTTTGTTTGTAATCCGTTTTCATCTAATAAAGTATTTGATTCGAAGTTCCACAATTTGATAACGAGTGTTGAGTTCTAGCATCAACAACAGTGTTCAAGTAAGATTTAAATTAAGAAAAGCATTATTCAAATAATAAACTTAATGAATCAAGTAACTTTAAAAGTAATGCGAGAATAAACATCTCAAACTTTAAATGGATGACATTGGATGAACATGTTCAAATAAGATTTAAATTACCTAAAAGAAGCCACAAAATTTTGGAACTCTCAATGGATGGCCATGGAAAACTTCAATGATATCACATGAGGCAACAAAAAATTGGAGGAGTCGAAAGATCAGAAGCCTCTTTCTCTGATTTCAAATCTTTCCTAGCAGAGTGTGATTTGTTTGATCTGAAATATACTAGTAATCCTCTATCTTAGAGAGGAATTCGCCAGAGACAAGTAGTACGCTGCAGACTCAAAGCAGTGGCAAACACAGAATATATGGAGCTGTTCCCATCAAGTTTCAGTCAAAATATGTGGTTTGAAGCTTCTGATCACAAGAGTCTTATCACCCTCGTTAATTATGAACAAAACCAAGGAATAACATGTTCAGATTTGATCGACGATTGAAAGACAATGAGGAAGTAATGGACATCATCAACAAGGCCTGGAAATAGATCAAACTGCCACAGTCTCTAAAAGAATGAACAAAACTCGGCCGGCTAACTCTCACTGGGCAAAAGAAAAAATTCAAAAGAGTAAGGAGCTGACTGAAATCTGTAAAATAGATTTAAAGGAGCTTATGTCTTGTTAGGTAAAGGATCTCTCCTGCATTTAAGTAGTCAACCAAAAGTTGCTAGGAGCATACTAGGAGAAGGAAGCTTTCTGGAAACAAATAAGCTGGGTTCATTAGTTAACTTTAGGGGAGAAGAACACCTCCTACTTCCATGTGGTAACAAGAAATCGCAACAACCTAAACAGATTCTATGTGTTAGAAGACAAGGAGGTATGGCAGTATTTAAAGATGATCAGATGGCTGAAGTACTATCCTCCTACTTTCATGACCTATTCTCAACTCAAGACAATGAATGTGAAGAAATAGTCAAAGCAGCTCTAGATCCAAAAATCTCATAAACAGATAATGAGAAACTAACCCCACCTCCATCCAACGATGAGATTAAGGAAGCTTTATTTCATATCCATCCCGACAAGCCCCGAGTCCGGATGGATTCTATGCCTCTTTCTTCCAATCAAATTGGAACACCGTTGGACCAGTCATCACTGACGAGATCAAGCTCTTCTTCTTAAAAAATAGACTTCCTAGAAAAATCAGCGAGACTTTTATAAGATGTATCCCAAAAGTGGCTGGACCGAGGAAGGTTTCGAAGTATAGACTGATAGCTCTTTGCAATATTACCTTTAAGATAATAGCCAAGATGCTTGCCAAAAGATTGAGAATCCTCTTACCTTAGGTCATTTCCGAGAACTAATCTGCATTTACTCCAAACCGGACTAGTAGTGACAACTTTCACATCACGCATGAGATCTCGCATTATCTAAGAACATCAGCAGCAAAAAATACATTACTTAGTTGCCATAAAGACTAATATGAGCAAGACTTACGATGTCCTGGAGTGGAAATTTATAGAAGTTGTTATGAGAAAGCTGGGATTTAATAATTAATAAATCTTCTCGATTATGCAATGTGTTATTTTGGTATCTTACTCATTCTTGATTAATGGAGCTTCGAGAGGAAGTGTATCTCAACAACGAGGCATCGGCCAAAGGGACCCTTTGTTTTTTTATATCTTTTCATTCTTTGTAGAGAAGTCTTATATGGGCTGTGCAGGAAAGCTCAACTCGATGGAACCTTTAAAGGCATAAAGATATCCAGAAATGGACCAAATGTAAATCACATTTTATTCACTGACAATACTATGTTATTTTGTAAGGGCAATAAGAGGAGTATCTCTACATTGATTGATATCCTAGGCAGATATGAAAGAGCATAAGGCCAGTCCATAAACAAAGACAAATATGCAATTAAGTTTTCTCAGAAAACACCTCTGCATGTCAAAGAAAGCATCAAACTGAAGCTGCGAATAACAAAAAAGGGAGGTTTAGGTAAGTACCTTGGTCTCCCAAAATCTTTTGGACGAAGAAAAAGAGAATACTTCAACTCTATAATTGACAAAATCAAGCATAAGAGAATCAGCTGGGCTACAAAACATATGTCTCAAGCGGGGAAGCAAGTTTCAATGAAGAGTGTTCTTACCTCGATGACGACCTACGCAATTTCTTACCAACTCCATTTGTCTCTGTGCCAACAAATCAAATCACATATTACCCGCTTATGGTCGAATTCGATGAATTCAAAGAAGAAAATGGCTTAGACCTTATGGAAAAATCTGTCAAACACACAAAAGGAGGGAGGACTTAGTTTCAGAAACATCAAAAAATTCAACGAAGCCATGCTTGGAAAGTTAGGATGGAGACTGATTGAATTTTCAGATTTATTACTAGCACAACTTCTCTTTTCAAAGTATTGTATAGAATACAACTTCATCAACTATCAACCTACGGGTCTAATATCCCATGGGTGGCGAAGTATATTAGTGGTTAGAGACCTAGTAAAAAACAATTGGGCTGGCTAGTAGATGACGACAAGGATGTTAAACTATGATCGAGTCAATGGCTATCCATAAGAGAAACACTAAGACCAATAGGGCCAACTTCACAAGCAACTGAAAAATAGAATGTATTGTAAGAATAATTTCTGTGATTTGTGGTCGATATGTTTCTCGGTTTAATTATAAAGTTCAAGTTCATATCAAAGTTTATGATTCTAATATAAAAGTCGATACCGTAATGGATCGGTTTCGAATAACGACATTAGAATCGGGTGTATTGATAACCCTCTTCCCTTACCAAACTATATTTATATATTAATCTTCTCTATTATAATATATATATATATATGGTTTAAATTAAATATATATATATAGAGCCATATATGTAATATATGTATATATATATAATGCATGGCAGTTAACATAATGGGATAAGCGTCAATGACGCCTATATATTTATAATTAGCAAAGGTTGTGGGTGCGTGGGGTTTTTCTTTTGATGACAAAAAGAAAACTGTTACTTACAAACACAACAAAAGGAACGATATAGAGAAGATTGTGTAGAGATCTTTTGTCCATCAAAGAGATCCATAAAGCAATAAGGAGAAAGGGAAGATAAGTCAATCTTATAAGAAGGTCTGATCCACAATATTGACAATCAATGGATCAAGGTTAGTATTTCTTCTTCATTAAGAAAATGATTGTTTGTTGAATTGAAACAAATTTAGATGAGACTTGGGACAGATTTCATAATCTGGAAATCACTAAAATAAATTTATATGTGCAACCTGCAATTCCGAGATTTGATGGTCATTATGATCATTGGTCAATGACGATGGAGAATTTCTTGAGGAGCAAGGAGATGTGGAGTCTTGTAACTGAAGGTATCACATCTGGTGTAAGTGGATATTCACAAGAGGCTAAGAAGAAGGTGTTGGAGGACGCAAGTTTGAAAGATCTAAAGATTAAGAATTATCTGCTCCAAGCAATTGATATGGAGATCTTGGAGACGATTCTTGACAAGGAGATATCAAAGAGTATTTGGGATCCAATGAAGCAAAAGTATCAAGGATCAACCAAAGTGAGGAGGACTCAACTTCAAGCGTTGAGACGTGAGTTCAAACTGTTGACAATGAAAGATGGCGAGAAGATAAACATTTTTCTTGGGAGAACTTTGAGTGTTGTGAACAAGATGAAGACAAATGGAGAGACAATGGACCAGAGTACAATGGTGAGTAAGGTACTCGAATCATTGAAGAAAAAGTTTAAATATGTGGTTTGTTAGATTGATGAGTCAAATGATCTAGGTCGACTAACTATTGATGAGCTACATGGGAGTCTTCTGGTTCATGAGCATCGGGTGCAGGGAGATCGTGAAGAAGAAGTGTTATAAAAACAAGAGGAGTACAAATCTGAGAAAGGCAGAGGTCGTGACTCATCAATAGGTGGCCGTGGCAGAGAACGTGGAAGGTCTCACGCAAACAGGGAGACTATTGAGTGTTTCATGTGTCATAAGCTAGAACCCTTCTCCAACCCGATTGTTTTCGATCTGGTCCGATCAAGCAACATGCAAGAAGATTTGTGACTAGAAGATCTACCTCAACTTAAGTTCCAAGTCGGATATTCTAAGATCATGATATCTTGCTACTCCTACCTAATTCATAAGTAAGATTTAGTATTGCGAACGGATTTTAGCTTGCATGTAACAGCTTCAAATCTAATCGAAGGTATCAGCGATTTTTATCGCGAATATATCAAATCTGTTCTTGCATGCTTTGGATTCGTGATTGGGAAGGAGATCGTTATTAGAGCTCCCTAGATGGGTCCCAATTCCCTTCAAGACGCTTTTAAATCTTTGAATTTAGTCGAGGAAGATCCGATTGATTTTCCTTTGAGTGGTAATTATATAGCACCTCAGGAAAACGGTATAATTTTAATCGGAAGAATTCTTAATCCTAGAAAACAAAACATGGCCAAGGTGCTTCTTACTATGCCGCGGATCTGGAGAGTCTTTTCTAGAATTATTGGAACCATGATCCCTCAAGACCATTTCCAATTCAAGTTTCCATCCGAAGAAGCCTTAGAACCAATAATTCGGCTAGGTCTCTGGAACTTTGACGAATGGGGAGTTGTAGTCGAACAAAAGCAGTATGATACGGAAGATTACAGAATTACAAAAGCTCCTCTATGGGTTCGTCTGCATAACATTCCTATACATCACCATACCAAGGACATATTCAGGGCTCTAGCTAGTATCATAGGAGAAGTCCAAGAAGTTGATTATGATGAGAACCGTACTCAACTCCATGAATACATAAGGGTGAAGATTCAGTATGATTTCAATGATCCCCTTTGGCCAAACGTGCATTCCGTCTTTCCGATGGGAAGGTGTTGCATATCTAGTTCGAGTTTGAAAGAGTCAAAAAGTCTTGTTTCGATTGTTTCCGCCTCACTCACGACAAAGCTCATCGTTCGTGGCTTACCTCCCCATCTGCACCTTCCTCTCAACGTCAAGATAACGTGACACATAAGAAACAGGAAAGTGAGGAGAATAACCGTGATACTCTTCCTCCCAAGGATTTGGTTATTCCCCCCCCCCTAACCACCTCGCCTGTGGAGAACTCTAACTACACTCATCTCCTCATTGAGGCTAGTCCAACTATGTCAATTCCAAGTTCAACAAAGGATACTGAGGAAGCTGTAGCAACACAAGGTAAAGCTGTAAATTGTGTTATGGGAGTAACAGACCCTAAGGAGCTAGAAAGGAACATAGGAGAGGACAAACCACCAAAAACTAAGAAGTATCAAAAACAAACCTCCCAACTTTCTCCTACCCAACTGGTTCAAATGAAGTGTGAAGCAAGCGGCTCCTCATGCAACTCTGCTCTCAGCAGTCCTGGTGAGCAATTAGTAGAATCGGACAATATCCTTCTAAAGGATATGACTCCCACAAAAAATGCAAACTTTGGGAATCACTTACTAGCTTCAAGGACTCTTCAAACATCACCCCTGAGACTGGTGAGGTGGCCACCAAAAAGCCAGCCATTCCCAAATGAGCATCCTTAGTTGAAATTGTCAGGGCCTGAGAAATATCCTGACAGTTCGACATCTTAAGAAAATACGTAAAAAGCTATTTCCAAACAACTTATTTCTCATAGAGACCAAAAGTAATAAATATTATATAATAAAAGCCCAGCAGTGGTTGGGATATCAATATTCACATATTGTAGATCCAATCGGTTTAAGTGGGAGCTTGGCAGTTTTTTGGATGTCAAAGGAGGACATAACGATTCTACATTGCAATGGAAACATTGTGGATTCTCATTTAAGAATTGGTATGTATCACATATTTGTCTCGTTTATATACGGACACCCGATCCCACACCATATACACTACTTGTGGGATCATCTTAAACAACTAAGTTGTGATCGTAATGGCGCTTGGGTACTCATTGGTGACTTTAATAAGATACAAGACAATTCTGAAAAGGTGGGTGGTCTAATACGACCACCAAGGGCAATGAAGCCAATTAAAGATGTACTCCATGTATGTGATATGCAGGAGTTTTATAGAACAGGTCCAAACTATTCTTGGATGGGAAATAGAAAATCTCATTGGGTGCAGATTATACTGGATAAGTTCCCCAGAACGAGGACCACGTATATGGATATCATAGGCTCAGACCACCGACCAATTTTCACGTACTTCGCTGCTGATGTTTATCTTTTCACCAAGTGGTTCTTTTTTGATAAGCGATGGATCTACACTAAAAAATTTCTGAACTGGTAGAACAAGGCTGGAACTCAAATTCACCAAATACTACCATGTGGGCTTATGATAGGATCTGCCAATGTAAGAGAGAATAACCTCCTGGAAGAAGGACAAACCGTACCATTCAGGCTTTCAAATTGATCAACTGACCATGAAGCCGCAGGAAGAAGTAGCCAAGACTAATCCCAGTTTTGGCCGAATTTCGATAATCAATTCTGAAATCCTATAACAAGTGCATAATGAAAAAATGTACTGGAAGCAAAAATCCCAAGAAATATGGCTTAGAGAAGGAGATGCGGATACTCGTTTTTTCACTCAAGTGTTAATTGCCAACGCATTAAAAATAGAATTAATGGTCTAGAAGATTCATTACGACACATACATTATGTAGAAGGATTAAAAGGCTCTATAGCGGCTCAGTACTTTCACACACTCTTCCAGTCAACAAACCCCACTAGTCCATTAAACTTTATTCAACACATCAGGCCCAAGATTACCCACTCAATGAATGAGGCTCTTCTTGCACTGGTATCACAAAATGAGGTTAAAGAGGCAGTTTTCAGTATTAGATCAAACAGTGCGCCAGGGGGCCAGGTGGTATGACTGTGCGTTTTTCCAACGATATTGGCCGACAGTGGGTCCCCAAGTATCACTGGAAGTCCATGCAATCTTTGAGCAGGGCATAATTCCTCCCGAATGGAATTATACATATATTAGTTTGATACCAAAGATGGAGACGCCCCAACGAATGGTACACTTTAGGCCAATCAGTCTATGTTCGATCCTATATAAAGTGGTATCAAAAATCATAACTCGCTAGCTCCAACCATTATTGGTTAAAATTATATCTGATACCCAAGGGGCCTTTACGCTAGGCAAATTGATGAGTGATAACATCATGATTGCACATGAGATTATTCACCATATCACAACCAAGCATAGCAATTTATCAAATCTTATGCTTGTCAAGATGGATATCTCCAAAGCATACGATCGACTGGAATGGCCTTTCCTTCATCAAATACTACTCAGGTTAGGATTTCACAAAAATGGGTACAATTGGTTATGCAATGTGTCTCAGCGGTCTCTTACTCGGTCCTGATAAATGGACAAGATCATGGATTGATACAACCAACTAGGGGAACTTGACAAGGAGATCATGTGTCTCCATATTTGTACATCCTTTGCGCGAAGGCGTTGACCAATAAACTTAATTTTCTGGATTCTCAGAGAATCTTATCAGGAATTCAATTTCACCAAACAGGCCTCAAGATTAAACATTTATTATATGCATATGATAGTTTATTCATCTGTAGGGCAACGATTCAAGAAGTGTATGCTCTCAAAAACTGCCTACTAGAATATTCCCAGATGTCAGGTCAGTCAATTAACTTTAATAAATCCGCTATTACCTTTGGTTATATCAGAGATGAGTTAAAAGATCAAATCCAAAGTATTTTAGAGATCCACTCTTCTGAAGGAATGGAACAGTATCTGGGCCTACCAAACTCCTTTATAGGATCAAAGACTAAAATCTTTAAGTTCCTAACTGAAAAGCTCAAACAAAAAACTGATAGCTGGTTTGTACGATCTTTGTTTGCTGGTGGGAAGGAAATCATGATTAAGACAAC
This sequence comes from Lepidium aucheri, assembly GCA_900406435.1. Classification (NCBI taxonomy): domain Eukaryota; kingdom Viridiplantae; phylum Streptophyta; class Magnoliopsida; order Brassicales; family Brassicaceae; genus Lepidium; species Lepidium aucheri. The sequence continues at coordinate 20,460 of OVBA01003290.1, read as the reverse complement.
TGCAATGGCCTTACCCGTCTACACGATATCTTGCTTCAAACTCACAAGAGCAAATTGTGAAAATTTAACAACCATCGTAAGATCCTACTGATGGAATACTGATGAAGGGAGGAAAAAGATTACATGGGTCTCATGGCAGCAGATGTGCAAGCCCAAAACTCATGGAGGCCTAGGTTTTAGAGACTTTGAGAAATTTAATGTTTCCCTTTTAGATAAGCAAGCATGGAGACTCCTACAATATCCAGAAATTTTTTATGCCAAAACCTATAAATCTATTTATTTCAGAGACCAGTCTTTCCTGAGTAGCGAACTAGGAAACAAAGCATCATACGGGTGGAGGAGTATCCAACACGGCAAAACTTTACTCATGGAAGGCTTGATTTGTCACATTGGAGATGGATGCAACACGTTGGTCTGGAGGGTTAATGGGAACATGGACTTCAACCCACGCACTCGGTTCCCAGAGAACCAAGAATTGATAGGAATCTTAAGGTGGTGAATCTTCTACTTTCATTGGGATGGAATCTGGAACTACTGAATCACTACTTTAACGCTTCCGACATCAATCAGATCCTACAGTTGCAACTGGACCCATGTATAAGGGACAAATGATATGGAATTTTAATAGAGCAGGTGCATACACAGTCAAAAGTGGATATTGGCTAGCACCTAAAATTAATGAGGACGGTACCAATCATTTTCGTGAGGAAATAAGCCCGATAGTTATTCTTAAGAAGTCATATGGAAATAAGCCCGATAGTTATCCGGAGCATCAGCTGTGAATGCTCAGCTAGTAACTTGGGCAGTAACTCCGACAGGAAGTTTCAAGGTCTGCGGAGACCCGCATGAAACGATCAATCATATGTTATTTCTATGCCATTAGGCAAGACAAATTTGGCGGTTGGCGAATTTCCCGACACCAGTACAAGGTTTCTATAACTCACTAATCACGAGTAACTTTTTTCATCTGCTCAATATGTGGAAAAATCCACGAGTATCGGAGGATATTCGCATATCTTTCCCTTGGATTTTATGGATTATATGGAAAAATAGGAACACAGTCGTAATACAAGATAGGCAAGTAGACCTGGCAATAATGACTAGAGATGGGTTATCTGAGGCGAGACTTTGGCTGAAATTAAGGAACGCACACAAGGAATGGATTTCTTGTAATACAAGAAATTCAACCACACTTTCGGCCTCCAACGCTATAGAAACATTACATACAATGTGAATTAGCACTTATTGGGCCAGAGATAGTTTGCATCATGGAGGTGCGTGGATATTGAAAAATAATTCACACAACAGCTATCTGCATTCCAGACACGCAATTTATCATTCTGGTTCAAGGCTTGAGCTATCTTTAAAAGGGATCATTTGGCTTTTACGGAGTATAATGGATTTCAAATTTTCCTCTATCACAATTCTGATTGACTCCTTGGATACTCTTCAAGCAATCCAAAATCCATCACAGTGGCCTTGTCTCCAACATTTATTGAATCAAATTCACACTCTACTCTCAGGACTCCAAGTTATTCACTTTTGCTCCACCTCTTTTAATCGTAAGTCTAAACACACTAAGATAGCCCGTAGTGTGGTCTTTGAACACAGATTCTCTCATTACATTTCTCGTGGCCTCCCACGTTGGTTGGAGTGATGTAGAAGTAACCACTCTCTAGAGCTTGTTATATGAGTCCTTCCCCATTAATAACTTTATATTTACAACCTATGTCATTCAGCATCTAAACTTATACCCAAATTGTGTTCTAACTTACACTACAAGCCTTCAATTACAAAGCCATTAGAATTGATGTATTTAATCATATTCTCATCATACTTCATGATGAGTACACCGAACCACTATGGATTCACCCTCATTTAATTTTAATCATTATCATCACTTGTTACATCAATTTTCTTTCTCAACCCAATCATTCTCAATCATCCTCATTAAATCTCGTCGCTCATCATTTTCTCATTAATGATCTTATCCAGTTCTATTAATTACCTTTGCTAAGCCCATTAATACATTCTCTTTCACTCTTAATTCCTCTACTCACTACCATCCCCACTAGTATCCGAGAAACACTTGACACGCCTTGTAGGTTCCTCCTCATGCCCTTTCCTACGTTTTAGGCGTCATCATTCCTTTTGTTCTCTCTATATCTTCTCTCTTCATTGTTTCTATCACCATGTTGCATGCTCCATTTGCTCCACCAATCATAGATGCTAACTCAAAATCCTTCAAAAATTCTGTTTGTTCTCGATCTTTGAAATAGGCGGCGTTAGTAACATTTTGCATACATGCATTGGCTCATGCTTGAGCTGGAGTTTTAAACCAATGAAAGATGATCCGCGTGGGGTTTAGTAATGATTATAGTTCACTCAACAATCCTTGTTTTAACCCCTCAAAACACTAGTCTCTTCAGTTCATCTTATTTCCTCTCTCTTTCCCTCAACTAAGTTCTTCCTTATACTTAATGGCGGATACTTTCTGGATTTTGGTCTCCTAGTTCCATATGGGATAACGAGATGAAGACATCGATGTGTTTAACTTCATGTACTGCTCTTCATTGGTGTTAAGTCATAAAAGCTTAATAGCTAAATCTTGTCGACCTAGCACAAGATCTCCCTCGCATATGGCATTTGGAGACTCGAGTCAAAGTCAGAATTGTGGATCTTGATATGGTGCAATTTATCTTTGAATCGGAAACAGACCTCGTCTCTGTCTTAAGGCGTCAACCGATTACTTATAATGGTTGTTTGTCCTTTTCCAAAGATGGAGAGCTCATAAGCCGCTGGATTTTCTCACCAAAATCCCAATTTGGGTACAAATCCAAGATCTATCGTTACATTACGCCTCCGCTATGTCAGTTCGCCAAATTGCTAGCTTAATAGGTGAGGTCATTGAAGTTGATCTTCAACCCTTGTCTCTATCCAGAGCAAGTCTGGTAAGAACCAGAGTTGAGATTGACGCATATGAATGCCTCAAGTTTTTTAAGAATGTTCGCTTTTAAAACAGTGAAAGAGTGCAAGTCTATTTTCATTACGAGGCAGTGGCAAACTTTTGCCTCAACTGTCAAAAGCTAACTCACAACACGACGGCATGCACTTATGTGCCACAACCATCAGACTTCTTGTTTCCCCCTTCTGCAAGTAACCTGAATAATGAGGATTCTTCAGCTGCCTTCTCACACACGGAACTATCCTCGCCGGATCTTGAAGCTATCCCACACGATGCGGTTCCTAGAACTGCAGTCTACACAATTGGAGCTATGTCGAACAGGTTTACCAGACTTAACTCCATCACTGATACGATTCGAGACATGGCCAACAACAATGGGGGACTTGGAGATTTCACCACAACATTGGATCTTGATTTGGCGACGAATGCTTCTCAACAAGAGGTTCATGTGCTAATCAACAGAGAATCTAAACGCAAGCGATATCCTGACCACTTTGAAGGTGAAACATCAAACAAAGCTCCCCGTACCTTTTGAAGAACTCACCCGGATAATGGCTCTATAGCCCATCACTATCACTAGTAACTACTCTCTGGTTCCTGTAATGCTCTTATCTCTGTGTTAATGTTTAGGTTTATTTGTATAACTAGTTTGCTAGGTGTTGGTCACAACCTCACCTATACTTTTGGTATTTGAATAGTTGATTAGCTTAAGTTGATAGTAAACCCTTTTGTTTTCAACTTTTGTAATCAACTATGTAATGTTTAATCTAATTCATTTTTTAGAAGAAAAAAAAACTAGGGCACTACCAATTAGAGTGTCCAGAATGGGACAAAGGCCAATTATGCAGAGATATGGAGACAGAGGAGGAGCTCTTGTTGATGGCTTATGTTAAGGAATATCGTAATATAAGGATGAGGTGGTGTGTTTTCTCGGCTCTGGTTGCAGTAATCACATGACAGGAAACAAAGAATGTTTTAATGCCTTAGAAGAGGTCAAAAATCATTTAGTGAAGCTTGATAATAATACAAGGATGTCGCTGATTGGTAGAGGAAGCATAAGGGTGCAAGTTAATGATGTTACTCATGTGATATCAGATGTGTATTACATCATGGAGTTGAAGAATAATCTGCTGAGCGTTGGTCGATTACAAGAGAAAGGGTTGTCAATCTTAAACCAAGATGGACAATGCAAGATGTGTCATCAAAAGAAAGGATGGATCATACAGACCACAATGAGTAAGAATAGAATGTTCTATCTAACAATTTCAATGATTCATCAGAAGAACTCTATGTGCCTACAGAAAAAAGAAAAGAAAGAGAAAAAAAATCATATGTGGCACTGCAGGTTTGGACACTTAAGCTATCACAGATTGAAGTTGCTGTCACAAAAACAGATGGTTGTTGGCATGCCAAAACTTAAGTTTGAAAAGGAGATTTGCTCTACATGTTTGATTGGTAAACAACACAGAGAGAGTATATCAAAGGTGAGTTCGTGGAGGGCAACAAAACGCTTGCAATTGGTACACTCTAATATTTGTTGTCCGATTACACCAATCTCATACAATAATAAGATGTACTTCTTGAATGTAATTGATGATTACTCTCGTAATACTTGGGTTTATACCTTACATGAGAAATCAGAACCTTGCTATGTTCAAAATCTTTAAAGCGGCAGTAGAAAAAGAAATAGGGGAATCAGTTAAGTGTCTCAGAACTGATCGAGGTGGTGAATTCAACTCAAAAGAGTTTACAGGTTTTTGTGAAGCACAAGGTATCAACAGACAATTGAAAGCAGCCTACAGACCCCAACAGTAGGGGGTTGCTGAGAAAAGAAATAGAACTGTGATGAATGATGTCCGATCAATGCTAAGTGGGAGACAAGTTCTGAAAGCTTTCTGGTCAGAAACTGCTAGATGGTGCGTTTACATTCAAAATCGGAGTCCAACTGCAGTTGTTGTGGATCAAACTCCTGAAAAAGTCTAGACTAGAAAGAAGCCATATGTGGAGTATTTTCGAATCTTTGTGTGTTTGGCTCATGTTCGCATACCTGATCAGAAGAGGACCAAACTTGATGATAAAAGCAGGAAATGTTTGTTCTTGGGAATTAGTAATGAATCTAAGGCATGGAGGTTATATGATCCAGTTCAAGGGAAGATAGTTATAGGCAAAGATGTGGTGTTTAAAGAGGATAAAGGCTAGGATTGGAAGCTGACCGGTGATGAAACTGAATGTGACTCATTGAGCTGGAAAGATTAAGTTTTTGATTCAAAAGGCATTAAGATCACAACTACAGAGGATACAAGTGCAACTCCATTAAGTGGTTTGAGTCTTGTACCTAACCTATTCAGGCTCAAGGGAGGGGTTTATGAGAAAAAAGAAAACCAAGATGGATGGAGGATGTTATAAAAGAAAAGTTTGAGGAAAGTCTCAGTGTGATGATGATGATGATGGTTTTGATGGTATCTGAAATGATCTAGTTTCTTTTGCAGATGCAGAAAAATATGCAGAATCGGAAAATGCTATGAAGGAAGAGATGAATTCCATTGAGGAGAACCTTACGTGGGAGCTTACTGAGCTTCTTGATGGAGTTAACCCAATTGGAGTGAAGTGGGTTATAAGACACAGCTACAAGAGGACGGTGGAGTATATAAATTCAAAGCAAGACTTGTTGCTAAAGGATATGCTCAAAATTATGGAGTTGATATTTTGAAGTTTTTGCACCAGTAGCAAGACTTGATACAATTCACATACTCTTGGCAACAACAACTCAATATGACTGGGAAGTCTTTCAACTTGATGTTAAGAGTGCATTTCTGCACGATGAATTCGCAGAAGATGTATATATGCAGCAACCAAAAGGGTTTGTCATAGAGGGAGAAGAAGAGAAGGTGTACAAGCTGAAAAAGCTTTATATGGATTAAAGCAGGCACCAACGCATGGTACAGTCGCATTGAATCTTACTTTATTCGTGAAGGTTTTAATTCCTATGCCGAAGCTGGGACATCAAAGCTTGTCAGTCTTATATCCACTGCTTGTTCTTCATATTCTACTTTGAGATTTGGGGGCAATTCCTGAGCTTTTTCGTTGGCATTAGGAACAATCTACACCTGATGAGAAAGCTGTTTTCGAGGCTGTTACTTACCTGATCTCCGAGAATAGAGTTGATGACTTGGCCTTTGAAATGCACACCATGGTTGCTTTGCGCTTCCATCATTATTTAATTTGAAAATTGTGTTCATGAGTCTATTTTTATCTTTTTAAATATGATACTAATACAACGGCTATGGTTCAGTGTGTAGACTTACATGGATTTTTTTATAATTCTTAGGTCCTAAGTACACATGCATATTCTTAGAGGTTTTCTGTAGTTAGCTTGCGAGTCCCTCTTTTGAAAAGAATTGGCCTCCCTGAAGAGAGCACAAGTCTTATGTTTCTACATAAGTCAACCTGATCCTTTTTTGGGTTTGTTCTGCATGTACTTTCTTTTGATAAAATGTAAATGTATTTATATCAAGAGCAGTTTTTTTTACAAGAACAACCAGATACTATCAGAGGAGAAAAAATTAAACCTCTAATTGTTTACATTTTCGGACAGCTATAGGCATAGCCTTACATTTTCACTCAGAATTCACTCATACTTGAACCAGTTTGAAAGAAGAGTTCCATAAGACTTAGGATGCAATCTTGCCGATGCAATGTCCCTCACCGTTTTGTCAATTTCCCTGAAGATTTCTGGAACTGTTCATGAACATGATGTGTGTAGTCTAAGATTTCTCCCTTTCCACAACACAAACATTGTGGACTGAACCACAAAATTCTCCAATTTCTTCATTTCCTTATAACCTGTTTGTTTCTGCCAAGATAATAGGTGTTCTCAGTCGTTGAATATGAACTCAGCTGATCTACGTCTACATTGGATAATGTGCAATAATTGGAACTAAAATCACATAATATAAATAAATTATCCCTGGATTTTGGGTAGAAGTTACACGTGCAGCAAGCTGTGTTTTGAGATATCCCCTATTTGAAAAGTCTTAACTTCACTGGAACTCTATCCAAGGTTGAAACCCAGAAGTGGAAGGCGTGTTTAGGGACATAGCCTTTGAACCAAACACAGTTTTCCTAAGAAATTGGAGCAGACATAGGCTGGATAGTGTTCAAAATTTTCAGAGCGGAGAATGTACCGTGGGTGTTGGGAGAAGTGCTCCAGGAGTACTGATCGATGCCTAGAGCTGGGAGAGGAACCTGAGGACTCATAAGATAGTCTCGTAAAGTACAGAGGTCAGCATTCCTAGTTCTGTTTGAGGGGAAAATCCACTCATCATTATTGCAACCTTCATCAACTGTAGCCGTGATAGGTTTGCCCACAATTCGATGCCCTTGGAGACCTATTAGCTCTATTAAAGTACCAGCATTACTCCAATTATCAAATAACTAGCTGATTTTCTATTTTGAATCTCCCAAGTGAGAAACTTCTTAGCTATACTTCGTAGGTTAAGCAAGGTCTTCCAAATCCATGAATAGGAGTCAGAATTTTTTAAAGCCTAAATAAAGGTCTTGTTTAACATGTGCTTCTTGTTCCAAGCTACTCAAAAGGGAGCTACTACTGGGAAATAACAGACAGATAATTCTGAGATTAAGAACCACATTCCGAGTAGAAATGCATCGAAGTCCAAGGCCACCTTGTGATTTTGGAAGACAAACTCTCTTCCAAGAAACCTTTGCATTAGTTTTATTATCAATTTAACCAGACCAAAAGAATCGATTTCACAACTCTTCGATCTTCTTAATACATCCTTTAGGGAGACAAAAAGCAGAGAACCAGATATTTAGGTAGCTATAGATCACAGACTTGAGCAATTGTAAGCGTCCTGCTAATGACAAAGTTCTGTTCGTCCAGGTATTGAACCTTGCGGAGATTGCATCAATAAGATGAGATTATTCAGACATTCTTAGCTTCCTATGCATTAGAGGAAAACCAAGATATTGTACCAGAAGATAGCCTTTACTATTATAACCAGAAGAGAACGCAGAAGCTGATTCCATGTCATTGAGTCCAACCAAAAACAGAGACATCTTTTCTTTGTTCATTACTATGCAGACATGTTCTAAAAAATGTCAAGAGCGGAAGTAATACTTTGAAGAGATGATAATGAACCATCGAAGAAAACCATTAAATCATCAGCAAAAGCTAAATGAGTAATCTTGGGATTCTTAGCCTATGGGTGATAACCAATGCAACTTGCAGAAAATTCTTCTTGCAATAGATTTCCAAATACTTCCATGGCAATAACAAAGAGAGGTGAATATAAAGGATCTCCTTGCCTCAAATCTCTAGTCCTTTGAAAAAACACTTACCAAGATTGAGAAAGAAGTAGTTGTTAAATATTCTGAAATCCACTGCAGGAACATATCATGAAAACCAGCAGCTTCCATAGAGGTGAGAATGAAGTCCCATTTCACCATATCAAAAGCCTTTTTCAGATCTACTTTGAGAAGGCCTCTTCTTGAAGTATTTTTCCGGTTAAACCGCTACACAAGTTTTGTTGCCATCATAACATTCTCCACTAATAACCTGCCTTTTACAAATGCAGATTGGGAATTGTTGATTAATGATGGTAAGAGAGATTGAAGACATCCTGCTAGCAGCTTTGAAATGACCTTATACATCACATAGCAACCAGAAATTGGTTTGAAATCAGTAATCTTATCCCAGCCAAGCTTCTTGGGGATCAAGTTAATGGCAGTAGAGTTTATTTGTTTCAGTCATTTGCAATTCCTGAAAAATTCTATAACAGCATTTTTAAAGTCATGACCAACAACAGCCCACAATTTCTTAAAAAATTCTGAGGTGAATCCAGCTGGTCCGGGTGACTTATTGCTTGGAAGAGAAAAGACAACGGCCTTTATTTCCGAAAGGAGAAAAGGCACTGTGAGTATTTCTTTCATTTCTTGAGTACAACAGAACTTTGAGAGATGGCAGATGTCATTAGTTATAGCGAGACTTATTGGTTGTGTTATTCCACCTAGAAGGTTTGTGGGAATAGTTCACACAATGGGTTTGGATCTCCTCAGGTTCCTTAAGTCTAATGTCATTCTCATCAGCAAAAGATATATCTGATTAGAAGACCTTCTAGCTGCCAGCATTTGTGGAAATATCTAGAATTCATCATATCACAACTTTGAACCCAATGTACTCGAGCTTTCTGCTTTAGACACCTCTCCTCAGTTTTATGAGCCTTCTTCTCCGCTATATGCTTTTTAGCTGAGGGAGAAGTTAGCAAAAGAGATTGGCAGCCTGCAAGATCTTGAAGAGCTCTAGCTACTCGCAGTTCTAGGTCTGAGTAATGATTTTTATTGATGTTTTTTATCAGTCTCTTCATCGCTTTTAGCTTCTTGACGAAGGTAAACATAGCTATTCCAGATACTGTTAACTTTTCTTCCCCTGCTTCTTTAACACTACTGAAAAAACACAAAATGTAAAGTAAGGAAATTAGAGCAGCGAAACGGATGATTAGCAGGAGCTCTGAATTCTCCAAAGTGAACACAAGCTGGAGAATGGAGAAACATAAGAGGATCATCAAAAACACCATTAGACATTGGGTAGCTCTGCATCCAACTTTCATTGATCAAAATTTGATCAAGTTTTTTGGCTATTACATTAATTATCTTCTTGGCAATTCCACCAATTCAAATGGCTTCACTTGTATGTGAGGTCGAAAAGGCCAGCTTCTGCAAGAGAATCCCTAAAAGCTTTTAAACCTCTAGAGATTTTTGAAGAAGGTCAAGCATCATCAGTCGGATTTAAGGATTGGTTAAAATCCCCTACAGTGACACATGCTTTATTTAGCATTCTACGATCTGAGTGAACTGATATAAGGTCAGTGACCAATGCTTTAATTAGTGTTCTTTCAGTTAGATGCATATACAAAATATGTGATGAAGTCATGCTTCATATAAGGAAGCTTCACTATACAGCTGATAATTTGGTTTGATTTGAATATAACTGTGACCCATGTAGTCACCTCCCAAGTAATCCAAATCCACCAAGCTCAGCAAATTCGTAATTACATACAAAAGATCTATCCGGAAAGGTGGATTGCATAATACGGAGTGAGTTACTTTGCTGCACTCTCGTATCTATAATACTACCAAAAGGCGTCTTGTTGAGCTCAAACGAACGTTTGAAGATTCTGCGCTTTACGGGATCATTGAATCCATTTACATTCCAACAAAAAATATCCATCATTAATATAATAGTTAGTGTTTGGGGCGAGAGACTCGTTTAGAACCTTTTTTGGATAGCTATTTCTGCCTCTTTCTCGAGATGACCTCCATAAATTTCACATCATCCTTTAGGTTTCCATCAGCTAACAAACTTTGAGAGGAAGGACTAGATGGAGAGTTATTATCTGTTTCAGAAGAAGAGGAGTAGAAAATTTCCTTCCCTTTTTTAAAAAAAGCAGACATCAGATGCTTTTTTAACTAGCATATCAAGATATTCTATAATCACTAATGAACCCTTGTCATAGGCGATATTCTGTTGACCCTTGACAGAAAGTTTCTTCCTTTCAAGAGGAAGCTGGTTTTTGGTTGAAGTAGTCATATGAGCTGAATTTTTAGTTGTTGGAGAAAGATGATCTTTTACACTTAGGCCCGGTTTAGAAGAAGTCTTGACTTCAGGTAAAACAGGGGCCGAACTTACAGGTTTTCCAGAAGTTGAAGGTGTATGAGTATTAGGAGCTCGATTTGCAGGCTTCGCAGGGACTAAAGCTGTGATTACACTTGGAGGTACAACAGTTTTGGGAGGAGGTTGTGAATATTTCGGACGCAAGGATTTTTTCATCCTAGGACAGGAACCAATGTCATGGGCTGTAGACTTGCAGTAAGAGCAAGTTATCGGAGCTGATGGACATTTCTTGAGACTATGACTAACGAGTTTATAGAATTCACAGGTTGGTGGAAGCCAAGGCAGGAAACTTAATTCTCTTTATTTTCCCAGAGGAGACTTGTATATTTCCCACTTCACATAGAGGCTTAGTTGGGTCGATAAATGTAAAGACACTAGCAACTTGAAGATTCGACATGTTCGCTGTAGCGTGATGGAGATGAAATGGCTTCCCAATGATTCCCGCTTTATGCTCTAGATTACACTTGATTATTAACATATAAATTACTAACTTTTATGAAATTAAATAATAACTGTGATATAAAGACTGAACTAGACAACGGAGATGAGTGTTATTTTTTGTCCAACGAGCCACCAAAATTCCATAAACCACATCATAGAATGGATAAGTTGTAGTCATTGAAAGTTTTTCTCTCTTGTAGATCTCAGTCTTCACCTTCTCAATCATGGAATCCCATATCTCATATACCCAGTGAAGACATGGCTTATCAGTGTCAAAAAATCTGATCATGTTATATATTGCCCTTGTGAAATCTAGAATATAAGAGACTTTATCCCACCAATCTTCATTCAAAACCTTTTCCCTAACAAAGCTTGATTTTCCAATGTCATCCTCTTAATAAGAGGTCCTTTTCTAATGTATGACCATGGATTGAAGAATCGTTTTAATAAGCTTCAATCTCTTAAGCATCAAAATAACAGAAGCAAAACGAGTATCAGTAACTGAAGGCAACTTCACAGGAGAGAATTTGTTGAAAATTGATAATCTCATATTATGGTTCATGATGAAAAGTTTGATTGCGAGAGCATCATCACTGATGATTGTTATCCAACTGTATTCATCATACACATCTTGGTTCCTTTCCACATTCTTTGCTGCGCAAATGTTCTTCAATGCAAGATTAAGAGTGTGGACAACACATGGTGTCCAATAGATGTGAGGAAACAGACCTTTAATAATCTCTCCAGCCCCTTTGCACTATGCTGCACTATCAGTTATTATTTGCACAACATTGATGTATGTGATTTTTGATGCTTTTTAGGACAACTCTTAGAGTCATTTTCCATCCATATCATAGCATTTGCATCATTCTAGAGTCCTTTTAGGTTTATTTTCATGATTTTCACTTTCATACCATACATTCTGCATATGGAGCGAGTTTAAGTATTTTAAGGAGCGTTTTGGAGCCAAATGGATGCAAGGAACAGATCAGGCAAACTTCGGAAGACTTGGATGAACAAAGGAGCAGAAAAGTCAGAGCTCAAAGCCCCCTCAAACCTCAGCCTCGCACCATCAAAATCAAGGATTGACTGAAGAACCCCACCTCGCATACCTTGTGTGAAGGCCAAAAGGATGACACAAAAACCTCACCTGTCTGAAGAAGGAGCCTACCTCGCAGCCAAGCCTCGTTCTCCAACTCCGAGGACCACCTCAAAATGACACTTGTTGACCATCTTGAGGAGGTTTGACTAAGAAACTAGGTTTATGATCATTCAGGCTATAAATAGGCCCTTGAGCCGCAAAACTCAACATCTGATATTCTCACCTTTTATGAAAAGTTTTTTAGATTTCCTCTAAGTTTGTAGAACTCGAATCCGAATGATTGTTTGAACTTAGTTTGATTTTCATTTTATCTTCTATTTCCAGATCTTGCTTTAGCTTTTAGATTATCGTTCTCTACTTTTCATGCTGGTTACTTCTTCATCAAATTTTGAGCTCTCACCCGCCATGAGTGAGTAGATCAACCTTGGGAAAGGAGGTAATGAGGTAGATCGATGTGAATCTTTGTAGATCTAGGTTGCTTCTGGTTAGTTTAGACAAGATCTTACTAGATCTAGTGGTCTTAATGTTGATTTCATTCTGGCCACTTGAACTCGGATCAGTTTCTCCATGGCGGACTAGGGTTCGCCGAGGTGCCGATCTTAGCTAGATTTAGAGTAATCTTCATTTGGGGCAAGAGGTTGGATTCCTTATGAGATTACTAGCTTTTAGAGGGTTCGATCTTCATGCTCACCTGATTTAATTTCCACTGCTAGGGTAGGCTCGAAGTTTCCTCGGGTGAAGGTTCATAATCGCGAGAGCAACTTGATCGAGCCATGAACCCCTCGCTTTAGGTCAATTTCTGATTGGTTTGTTAAGAAAACGAGTTCCTCCATAGCTTCACATCTATTGCTGACTTCTTTCCACCTTGCCCATCTACTTAATTGTAGATTTCTTGTTCGGATCTCATTCTACTTTTTCATGCTCTGTTTTTTAATTTCTCTTTGTCTTATTATCCTTGCTATTTTGTCTTATTCTCATGCAATAGGTTGGTAGATTCTGACAGAATTTTTACCCACCATTTGAACTTGAAATAGATAGGTTGATTAGTCCTATTTGCATGTCTTCATTCCAAGTATTGGTACGACACATACCCATCACTTATCACTCCATCATACCACAGTAATTTGATAGAAAGAAATCGTAAAAATCTTCTATCAAATTGGCGTCGTTGCCAAATCGGAATTGCTTGATTTCAATTATGAAATTTCTCTGTTTAGGATCAAATTTTGACTTTGTTTTATGTTAATCATTCGCTTATGCTTCAGAACTTGGATCTTTAACGACTAAGTTCATATCCTATTGATAAAGTTGTTGTTTTTGCTGCATTTGCAAGCCTAGCATGTACTGCTCGAAGGCTGAACGCGAGTGCATAACATCACCAACTTCTACTCAAAGTCTATACTCGCTGCCCAGCCCCGAGTTCAGGAAACTTCTCCTTGCTCTATGGCCACTTCGTCAACAGATGAGTATACCGATTAGGACTACTTAGACGTCCCTGAACACAACACCACACGGGTGATAGGCGCAACCGATGAACCAATAGCCTATTATCCTTGGTACGGAATCAACCCACCACCTGTACCCAATCAGACTTTCGAGATTAAAGGTAGCCTCATTGCTATGGTTCAACGCATTAAATTCCATGGATTACAATGCGAAGATCCACTTGAGCACCTCGACGAGATTGAAAGGTTGTGCGGAACTACCCAAAATAAACAGATAGAGCAATGATGCACTCAGAATATGTTTATTCCTGGTTTCCCTCGCGGAAAAGGCCCAGAACTGGGAAAAACATCTACCTCCCGGCCAGATCACATCTTTGGCCGAGTGCAAGAAGGTTTTCTTGAATAAGTTCTACTCCCTTCCCGCACCGCGAAAATACATACAACAATCTTTCATTTCTCTGAAAATCGGTCTGAAAGTTTCCCTCAAGCATGGGAAGGGTTTAAAGACTACGTCTCCCAATGTCCGCATCACAGCTACACAATTGAGTCCTTACTCAGCACTTTCTACCGAGGAATTCGGTCGAGGTATCGAACATTGCTTGACATAGCAAGCAATGGTAACTTTATGAACAAGGATATAACTGCCGGATGGGATCTCATTGCAAACCTTGCTCAAGCTCAAGAACCGTATAACGAAGGTGATGCAACTAGCAGAGTACCAACTCAGACTCGCCAAGCAAATCAGAAATCCGTATAATGAATGTCAAAATGGACCGTTTGCTATGGACTAGACCAAAACCGGACCATGCCGAGGAAGAAACTAGAATCGAGGAAGTCAGTTTGCTTCAACATACCGCTACTCCAACTGTCGCACAACTTGCTGTATTGGATATGTTACAAGAGATATTGCAAGGACAAAAGGTTACGGCCGCCAAGCTCACAGAAAAGTTTGCTGAGATCAATGACCGAATTGATAGCAATTATTCAAACATCAACCGTAAGATCGAGGACATAGAAACCAGACTTCAGCAAGTAGAACAAAACCAAGCCACTCCTTTGCCTTCTCCTCTTTCGAACAAAAGCCTCGCTTGTCTACCTCGTGCAAACAACGAGGCATCCTACAATATTTCTGAACTCAACACAGAACAGAAGATGGTTAGTAGTACTGCTCAGGCTGCTGATACTGAGGACAGTATATTTGAGGAGGGGGATGATGGTTCACATATAAAGATCGTCGATCAGTTAAAATAAGTTAAGAAACTCGATAGTCCTCCTCGCACCACTGAAGAACGAAGACAGGATGTTCTAGCAAAAACACTGCCAGACAACATGCCCTCAACTCTCCTCGCCGTCACCATACCAGAGGCAACACAGCGAGCTCAACTCTTGGCAGCAGATTCACATATAAGTAACTCGTCTTCATCCATTTGGCCTCACCTACCATTTCTTGAGAGCTATAAAAAGCGCATTACTGAGAAATATAAGACTCTGCTTTTCAAACAAATTAAAGACACCGAGCTTCCAATCCCATTGGTTGATGCTTTTATGTTGATGCTGTCTTACCATACGTTTCTCAAAGATGCGGTAAAAGAGAACACCAAGGAGATTGAAGGAGAAATGTTACTAACTCATTAGATTAGTGCAATCATCTTAAGAAAGGAAAAACTCAGAAAGTTAGCCGATCCCAGTACCTTTAGCGTCCCTTGTTCTCTTGGAATGCTATCCTTCCGCAATTGCTTGTGTGATATAGGAGCTTCAATAAGTCTTATACCACATGGAATGCTTGAAGATTTACCGTTTAATGTGGGAGGAGTGCAAATCCCGACAGACTTTGTTGTGCTTAAAATAGATCAAGAACCAAAAGACCTTTTTCTCTTTGGTAGACTTTTCCTAGCTACAGTTAGAGCTTTGATTGACGTGAGAAATGGAACAATAGAGCTGAATTTGGGCAAAAACATCAAAATGAAGTTCCACATCGAAGACGTATTGAGGAAACCTACCATTGAGGACCAAGCATTCTGGATCCATGAGACAGATTATATAAAAAATGAGCTGCTTGAGGAATTTCTCACAAAGGATCAATTGCAAATCATGTTAACTACACCGATTTGAGATGAGTATTTTCGGATCGAAGCTAAGTTTTATAGGAAAATTTTGGATGCTTATCAACCAGCGAGAAGCTCGGTTGTGATTGAGGAACTGGTGGAGTCAGATATTAAGAACAAACAAGCGGTAAAAGGGATCCTAAGCCCTTTGAAAAAAAGAATCGCCGGATCTGCTAAGCACTCGGTCATGCACCTCGCAGCAGATAACACCGAGGGAACCTTTAAGTTAGTCCAAGAGGATTGGTCCGAACTTAAGGCACTAAAAGTTGAATTGAAAACACTTCCTGCTGGGCTAAGGTACGCTTTCTTAGGCCCTAATTCTACATATCCTGTGATTGTTAATGATGCTTTGAATGATGAGGAACTTAAAATGTTGCTAGCCGAACTTAAACGCTTTATAAGAGCTATAGGTTATTCGCTTGAAGACATTAAAGGAATCTCACCTAGCTTTTGTGTGCATAGAATTTACCTAGAAGATGAATCTCACTCTAGCATAGAGCCCCAAAGGAGGTTGAACCCAAACCTTAAAGAGGTAGTAAAAAAGGAAATCCTAAAGTTGCTTGATGCGGATGTAATCTATCCCATCTCCAATAGCAAATGGGTTTCCCCTGTTCATTGTGTTCCCAAAAAGGGAGGTATCACTGTGGTTAAGAATGATAAAAAACAAAATGATACCAACTAGAACCATTACGGGGCATTGGATGTGTATAGATTATAGGAGACTCATTTCATCTACTAGGACAGATCACTTCCCATTCCCTTTCATTGATCAAATGGTGGAACATCTAGCGAACCACAAGTATTATTGCTTTCTAGACAGGTACAGTGGATTCTTCCAAATCTCTATACACCCAGATGATCAAGAGAAAACAACTTTTACTTGTCCTTATGGCACTTTTTCTTATAAATGAATGCCATTTGGTCTTTGCAATGCTCCCGCTACTTTCCAACGTTGCATGATGTCTATATTTTTGGATTTAATCGAGGAGATGGTGGAAGTCTTTATGGATGACTTCTCCATCTATGGCTCCTCCTTCTCCTCTTGTTTGTCAAATTTATGAAGGGTATTAAGCGGGTGTGTAGAGACCAACTTGATGCTTAATTGGGAGAAATGTCACTTCATGGTCCAGGAAGGGATTTTTTGGGGCACAAGATTTCCGAGAAGGGATTAAGGTTGATCAAGCCAAGATAGATGTAATAGTTCAGTTACAACTCCCAAAGATGGTAAAGGACATTAGAAGCTTCTTCAAAGACTTTTCGAAGATAGCTCGGCCGCTCACTCGCCTACTATGCAAAGAGGCAGAGTTCTTGTTTGATGATGAGGGCATGGAAGCATTTAAGATTATCAAGTCGGTACTTATTTTGGCACCCATTGTCCAAGCACCCGACTGGACTCTACCATTCGAGATCATGTGTGACGCTAATGACTATGCGGTAGGAGCGGTCCTTGGGCAAAATAAAGACAAGAAGTTGAATGTTATCTACTATGCGAGTAGGATACTAGATGACGCTCAAATCAAGTATGCAACAACTGAAAAGGAACTACTGGCTGTAGTTTTTGCATCTGAAAAATTCAGGTCATACCTAGTTTGTTCCAAGGTCATCGTCCATACTGACCATGCGGCCTTGAAGACCTCATGAAGAAGAAATATGCCAAGCCAAGGCTTCTTATATGGATACTTTTCTTCTCCTCGAGTGTGACATGGAGATCGTGGATAAACTAGGGGTGGAGAACAATGTAGCTGACCACTTATCAAGGATGATGGTAGAAGATCTGGTCCCAATAAACGATTCCATGCCGGAAGAACAGCTGATGGCGCTCAAGACAACCAGATGAAAACACAAGGATCATGCCTCGCATATCTCCCTCGCGGTAATTAACTGCGAGGAGCGTCAGATTGACCTGAATGATGAGCCTCCACGAAGAAAACAGTTTGCTGGATCTGTACTCCCTTGGTATGCTTATTTGGTGAATTATCTAGTGGTATGAGAGATACCTACGAGTTTAGAAGGATATCAAAAGAATAAGTTCTTTAGAGATGTAAATCACTACTTTTGGGATGAGCCTTATTTATACAAGAGAGGATCGGATGGTGTGTTTAGACGGTGTGTGGTGGAAGAAGAAGTACAAGGACTGTTGGAACATTGCCATGGGTCTTCATATGGAGGACATTTTGCATCTTTCAAAACAGTTCAGAAAATTTTGCAAGCCGGTTTTTGGTGGTCTACGATGTTTAAGGACGCTCAAGCCTTCATACTAAAGTGTAATACTTATCAACAAATGGGGAACATTGGGAAACGAAATGAGATGCCTCAAAGATGAATCTTGCACATTGAAGTGTATGATTGTTGGGGAATAGACTTCTCCGCCATCACATGAAAACACTTACATCCTGGTAGTCATGGACTATGTCTCAAAATGGGTGGAAGCGGTAGTAGTAAGCCCAACGAATGATGCAAGAGTGGTAATAAAGCTGTTTAAGACTATCATCTTTCCTAGACTTGGAGTTCCATGAGTTGTGATTAGTGATGGAGGATTGCATTTCATCAACACGGCGTTCGAAATTTTCCTTAAGAAGTATGGGGTGAAGCACAAGGTAGCCACACCCTATCACCCTCAAACCAGTGGGTAGGTGGAAGTCTCCAATAGGCAAATTAAATCTATACTTACAAGGGTAGTTTGTGCTTCCAAGAAATATTGGGCAGCTAAGTTTGATGATACAGTTTGGACATACAGAACCGCTTATAAGACGCCAATTGGGAGGACACCGTTTCAGTTATTATACGGTTAATCATGTCATCTTCCTATCGAGATTGAGTACAAAGCAGTATGGGCTACAAGGTTACTAAACTTCAAGAAAAATACAGCCCAAGAAAAGAGGTTAACCAACATGCATGAGTTGGAGGAGATAAGGATTGATGCTTATGAGAGTTCTAAGATCTACAAAGAAAGAACAAAAGCTCTTCACGACAAAAAAAATAGCACGAAAGGTAATCTCCGCTAGAGATCGCGTGTTATTGTTCAATTCAAGGCTTAAGTTGTTCATCGGGAAGTTGAAGTCAAGGTGAACTGGTCCGTTTGAAGTTAAAGAGGTCCCTTAGGAGCAATCACTCTAATCAACAAAAGAGAGGAGCCGTTCACGGTCACTGGGCAAAGGGTCAAGCTTACTTGGCAACTGAAGAAATAGCAAAGAGGACTGTGGCAGTCCTCGATGAACCCCCTCCGCTCTGAACAAGGGAATAGTCGAGCTTGAGACTATAAACAAGCTCACTTGGAAGGAAATCCCATGGATATCCTTGTACATATTTTGAATTTGCTTTTAATAACTTTTTCGTGCTTTTGTCTTTTTGGTTTGGTTGAAGGGTTATTCATCAAGGGTTCCAACACAGAGGATATAAATGAGATGCCTCAGCCCTGGAACCGAGGTTAAAATTCGAGGTAGCCTGACTGTCAGCAACAAGGGTACAGCCAGCTGTCTAAGAGCATGTCCAATGGTTAAGAGACTTTTAAGAGTTTCTTAACAATATAATAATAATCCTTTATGTTAGAATTTAATTTTTATTCAAATTTTTATTGTAAAAAAAATCATATTCAATAACAAAATGACATGTGGCCTAGTGAGTTTCTTAATTAAGAACCATGGGTTCTTATTTTCCTTATTTAAGAACCTCACTTCATTCTCTCTCTCACTTTTATAAATTTTTTTATTTGTTTAATCTTAAGAACCCTTCCTAAAAGGCTCCTTTGGAAGGTCTAAGGCTCCAGCTCATCAAATGGTCCCCACCAGTCAATTTACGAAACCAATAAGAAAGGACGGTCAAGGGATAATGCAAAAGATCGGACGGTTGAGACTGGTCAAGGATTTCGAAATTTAATACTAACGGTTGTGATGTGGTCAAAGTTCAAAAGATGCCTCGGGACCAGATCTGGTCTCCGAAGACCAAACAATGACTTTCTCAAGGATCCAGTCTCCTCTCATCGCAACATAAACCCCATTTGCCTCCTCGTCCTCTTCCTCTCAAGCTCTCCTCTCTTCTCCAAAACCACTTATATGCTCGAAGGACAGCACCGAGGACGAAATACCAGCCATGGCAGCCATTGAAAAAGGCAAGAATCAGGAAATGGCGAGAGAGAACAGTGAGGGAAAAGTTCGAGAGATTGAAGGGATCCTAGAGTGTTCGCATCCGTTTTATAACCGAAGAACAAGCAACAAGAAAGGATGGCCAGGTGTGATGCATTCGGATACCAAAGGAGAAGGATCAGCCATGTTTTCAAACTCTCAAAGACCCATCCGACGAATAGCGCACATATCAGTTGGTGGGACGAAGAAGTGGAGGTTGTCCGATGTTCGAAACAAGAACGAGTGGAAATACGAACATTAAAATCTTAGAGAGGAGATCAGTTTGATGAAAGCGCCGATGAGTTGCCAGATACCACTCCCTCATGAACACTCCTTGCTCCAACAGACGAGGCGTCATTCCAGTTGTATACAAGCTAACCTAGAGAAAACTGGTGGCCCCTCGTATAAAGAGCTCGCAACAAGAAGCGAGGATTCTGACTCCTAGGTACCAAAACTCCAATCCATTGTACATATTGTTTCGTTTTTATTTTTGCTTGTCTAGACAACTTTCTCAGATTTTAATTCACACAATGGACTGTATGATTTAAGCTTGGGGGAGGGGTCTAGAGTACTCTCACATTGTTTCTTGTG
>OVBA01003289.1:0-28795 GCA_900406435.1 Lepidium aucheri | reverse complement strand
CATGGTCGATTCCTCCGATTTTGGCTCCGATTTTGGCTCCGATTTTAACACAGTAAATGAGCCGGAGAATCCCGCAACCGCTGGAGATTAATCGATGATAGTCTTCTCTACCAATCCCCGGAGATACTAGCCGGAAATCGATTCGAATCGACAACTTTGTCGATTCGGTTCACCGTTTTCGCGAGAGAGAAAGAGAGAGAGAGATGCGAAAGAGAGAGAAAAAAATCTCAATTCTGAGCGTGGGTGTGATTTTTTTTCGTCTTTTATATTTTTTCACTGGCCAATCAGGTGAGGCCACGTATGGGTCTCTAAATCTGAAAATCGTTTCTTAAACAAGAAACATCCTTCAGTTTTAAATGCCACTTACAATTATTTTTAATCCATTTTAAGACTAAGAAACCTATTACAGACGCCGATAATGTTGGTCTTATATATGTGAAACAAAGCAATTTGTAACCGAAATTCTATTCTTCATTATGATCATTTATCTTTTGCAAACAAATAAATACTATTAATTTGTGTGGGGATAGTTTCATGTTAATGTGGGAAGACAAAGAAAGATCGACGTCAAATCCGTAGACCCATATGTCTCAATAACTTCCAAAACGCTATTCAATTCTGATATAAAATTGGGACCATATAACATCACCATAGAATCATTCATCTCCTATATATAAACACAAAAAGGTTCAACAAGAACAAAATATACACATTAACAAACAAAAAAAAGATACTAAAAGTCTCCTGAAATGGCAATTAGGGTTTCCCACAAGTCTCTCATCGTCGCATTTCTTTTCATACTCTTCATTTCTTCTCCTACTCAAGGTAAAAATATAGCTCATATATATATATATATATATACATGTAAACACATCACAAAGTTATAGTTATATCAAAGTATCAATTTGCCAATACAATTATGGTCTAGTGGTTGAGTGAAAGATTTAGAATAACGATAGTATGTTACCTGAGTTTTAACATCCCCTAAATCATATTTGTGTAAATGCACTATAGAGGATATTTATATGGCTCCGTCTAGCCCTGGTAAATTCGAACTCGGGATAGCGATAATATGTTACTTGAGAACAAACCACTTGGACTATTAAAAAAAAAGTATCAATACACATAGATTTGTTGTTTTCATCGAAATATTGTACTCAAAAGTTCATTTTTTTCCTTGTTTTAGCAAGAAGCTTACGAGAAATCGTGAAGAATAGGAAGCTTTTGGGTGTGGAGAATGTTCAAGAGACTCAAAAACTAAAGCATGAAAATGGAGATGTTGATGGATTAGTGGATATGGACTATAATTCTGCGAACAAGAAAAGACCAATACACAATCGTTGATAAACTCATATAAATATATAATCTTGTGAGATATTCTAAGATTATGAGATATATGATCTTGTGAGATATCCCGAGAATGTAAACTATGTTATATTTATTTTTTTGTCAAACATAAACTATACTCATAATACGTTATATATGAAAATATTTAAAGATAAAAAAGTTTGTATGCATATGTGTACAACCTTATCAAGAAAGAATACACTTTTATATAATCATATATAGTAGTTTGTGTGAGCTTTATGTATGGATTGCATTTTGGTTTGTGTTTATGAAATAAAGGTTGATAATATATTGTGTGTATATAGAACCATAACTAACTTTTAAGTTTATTGCTAAATTGAACTAGTTTCAAGAAAACAAAAACAAAAAGCGCCTTAAAAAGTATCTCTAGTTAACATCGATCTTGTTCGAAATGGACTTCATCCCAAATCGTTTGGTTTATATAACTTCCCAAGGCCCACTACGGTTTCAAACCAACCCAGCTCGAAGTGAAGTCAAGTATCTAATACTTGACGGAAAAAAAGTAAATATTACCTTGGCGAATCGATCACTACTGCATACTACTCGACTAAAATTCTACCTCCAAATAGTCTACAACACATTTAATACATTACAGAGTCCACCATGTGGACTTGTTAAACCGTTCAAAAAGCATTTAATGATGCAAGTGAGTAGCCTAACTGCCCAGTAACTCAGCGGCTACACTCCTAACAATGATAACCTAACTATATGACCCACATGCTACGACAGTAGTTAGGTTAACACAATCCACTGCGAACTCCACCTTCCAAAATCTACAAAGAAATGACAGAAGACATCACCCAAATAAGGGCCTCGAATTTTCCGAAAGTCAAGGCGAGAGGCTCCGATGGGTTTCTCGTGCGACCATGTTGATATTGCCCAGACCGTTATAAAAACAGAACCACCCTAGGCCCAAATAATATTTGGAATCCTTCCATGAGCCATCGACGAAGCATTTGTACCCTGTGAAAGCAGGTGAGATGGATAGTGGTCTAGATAAAAGCTCAGACACCACAGTTGCCCCTTGCACTCTCCCTGAGGCCACCAGAACCAAAAGGTTCTCCGAGGAGTTAGTGTGATACACGTCGTTGCCTCTTATTCTACATGGGAAACAGTGTCTCTAGGATCTCTATCCAAATTAGAGAAAACCTTGTCGTTTGTGGCCTTCCATAGAAATCATAACAACCAAGAATAGCAACGCGTATCCACGGAGTGAAACATCCACCAAAAGAGATAGTTAAAATTTGAGAAGATCGAGCCCCCCGGAAACTCACCCCCAACAGAAGGAAGGAAAGAGCCTAGACCTGAATTGAAGGTGGGCATTCGAACAACGCATGATTCACTATTTCCATATCTGCACAAAGCAGGAACACTCCGGAGAAACCGAAATACCACGATAAGCTAACTTCTGACCAACAGACAAATAACCAGAAATTGCCTGCCAAAGAAAATGCTTTATCTTGGGAGGGCATTTTTCTTTCCAACTCTGACCTGCAAAACCGAAATAGTTTGGCCATAACCTCTAAACTCAGAATCTGAAAGATTACACCCGGCCCAGTAACCTGACTTCACCGAATCTTCCCAAACTTTGAAAAATGCCACCTTAACGAGTCTGAACAAGGAAAACGAGGCAACTTAATTCCTAGGATCATACGCATATCAACAGGATCAAACAATTGGTTGACCAGAATATGTTACCACTTCTGGAGGTGAGGATCTATGAGCTGATCAACTGTGAGATCTGGATGATATAGAGAACCCTCCCCCATCGACGGACACAATACGAATCTGAAATCAAAAGGTCCCTCCACACCGAGATTGAAGAACCATCTCCCATCCTCCAAATCAGGCCTTTACACAACAATACTCTCGCCGAGATTATATTCCTCCAGCCATACGAAGAGAGCTATTATGGCAATCCACCATGGGTTGGACCCTGGAAAACTCGTTCGTTCAGGTTTAATTCAGCCATGTTGGCTCTTTCTTTTTCTTTATTTTCGGGGTATTGAATATTATAGGTTATACTCTCAATACCCCAAAAAACCTGAATGAACAACGAGTCCAACAATTCAAGAAGGCGCCATAATTCCTTAGTCAAAATGGCTGAATTAAAATTTTCAATAGCACAAAAACCTAGACCCTTTTGTGTTTACCTTTACATAGTTTTGCCCATAAAGCCTCGTGAATGCCTCTAGATGACTGAGAAGAACACCACCAGAAGTCTGCAATTGCTGGAATTAATCTTTACAGTAATAGCTTTAGGAAGCCGATAACACGCCATCACATAGGAAGGGAGAACTGTTAGGACAAACTTAATAAAAACTTCCTTCCCACCTTTCGATAGAAATTTAGTAGGCCGAGAATTTATTATAGTCGAACTCTATTAAAAAACAGAAAAATAATATCTATTAAAAAGAAATTAGAAAGAATTAGAGAAATGATACAAATATTCTATGAAATTTACTAATATGATATTTATGTTTGACAAAAAAAAATATAAAATAATAAAATAATGCATATTGGTACTAATAGTATATATAATTTATAAAAATTACCATTACAAAACATTATTTCTATTAGTTAAAAATTATTATATATATCAAAAGTATAAAAAAAACTGAATTTTTATGGTTTTAACTTTTAATTTTTAAATTTTATTTTTCTATTTGTAAAGCAAAAGTAATAATAAATATATGTTTTTTCAAAAATACATAATCTATTAGTGAACCGAGTTTTATTACTGACCCGGATCACCGGTTTTATCGAGTTTTTGACTATTATTGGTTTAACTTGAATTTGGATTTTAGTTCAACTTGAACCAATTTTATTAAAAAGTCACAGTTGAACCGGTCCGACCAGCTGATCCGGTTCAAAACACTGCTTATAGCTTTTCTTAGTTTTGAACATTCTCCTGGTTTCGAATTCGTACGCCAAAGGCCTAAAACAACATCACTTTGGGTCGAAGACAAATACTAAATTACTAATAACATTAAATAAAATTCCAGCCTATATTGAACAGCCCAATAAAGTACTAAACAGGCCGAAAAGTCTATAGGCCCGATAAAGTACAGTACTATAGGCCCATTAATTACATTTTGCTTTAGTGCTTTCATATCTAGCTGCATAACGTACAGTTTGGTTAGTGTTATTGTAATTGAATTTGGTTTCTAAGCATGATCCTTAATTCATAGCCGATATATATAATGTGAACTTATTTTTCAAGTAATTTAAAAAAACTAAAATAAAATTTGTGAATAATGTATAAAAATAAAATGTGTACTGTTACTTTGGCGGCTGAAATAAAAATGTGGATTTGGTGAAGTACGTAAGTGACACGAATACATAACTAACTCCATAAGAGTTAAGTTTTTATGGAATGTGATCTTCGTTGCATTAATTATTAATTATGATGTGATATTTTAAGTTTGACTGTTGAACTATTTGGAAGTTTTGTTTGACCAAGTGGTTGACTTTGTCGGTGTTGAGAGTTGAACTATACGACTTTTTTAAGACAAAACTCAGCCATTTTCTGCCACGTATTTGACACGATCTTAGTTTTCTGTTTTTTGTTTTGTCTAAGTCAGATTGGCAAAATAGCAAAATGTAGATGAAGATATCTTTGTAAACCCATACATTATTTATTAAACCAACATGAATTATAAACCACTTGTTAAATATTCTTTATTTATATTAAATTTATTAAACATTTACCTGGTTTTTAGTCCAGTGGCTAGCAGTAAATCCATTAAAGACAGACACATATATAATCAAGGATTGCATCTCATCATCTACAAAATTTATATAGGAGTTTGGCTAATAAACCGGCCATTATGATCCGGTATTGATGTTTGACAAAAAAAAAACATTTATCTACCAACTTACTTACTATTAGAAGAATTCAAGTTTGGGTTGCTACTAACAAATAGTATTGTTGTAGTAACGTTTTAAGTGTTTTAAACCAGATTTGATGAATAATTTAGAGTTAAATACACATTTAAATATTTTACTTAATTGACTATAAACTTTATAAATGCTCTCTATTTAGTACTAATATCTTAAGCAATTATCTATTGACTTACTAACAGTATTCAAATTTGGGTTCCTACTAATTAAAATCTAACGTTTTTTAGTGTCTTAATATTCATTTAAATACTTTTCTTAATTGTAAGTTACATTAGGGTGTGATTGGTAATAGCTTAGGTTTTTCTAAATTTTAATTGAATCAATAATATTTAAATTTAACCAATCATGTTTTAAATTTATTTTAGCTTTTATTATTCTGGAAAACTAATTTTTTATTTATGAAATTTTTTTGCTGTAGAAAGCTAAAAATGTAGAGCCAAAATTTATGAACATTACAAGTATAAATTTTTACAGCAAAAAAATATACAGTAAAAAATCTACAGCCAAAAAGTCTACAACAGAAAACTAAAATCTACGGTCTTTGCCAGTCGGCCCTTAATTTTTTTGTTAATATACCAACATAATATAAACCACTTGTGATTCTTTCTATTTATCTGTAATTTCTTAAGCACTTATCTACCGACTTACTAAAAGAATTCTAATTTGGGTTCCTAGTAGTAACGTTATTAGTGTTTATTAAACCCTAATACATGCAAACGTTTCGGACTTTATTTACTAAAATCAATGCAAATAATGTTATAAAAAATACAATTCTCTAAAATTAAACTAGGATAAAAAGAATGAAAATATAAGACACTAAATTACCTGACCAAGGCAAAGATATTTCCAAGTTAATTTTTTCATATATTTAAAACATATTACGACTGTATACTAGATACAATGAATCAAGTAATCAACATATTGTTTATACATATAATAAATAGAATATAGCAGAATCCGATTTTATGTCGACAATACCTTTTCACATGATATTTTAACTAAATTAATTTCAAATTTGATTCAAAGCATTACAGCTAAAATAAAATAAATAGTTTTGTATGCTTCCATTTCTTAATTAAGACTGCGTCATCAAATGTTGTTTTGCGACAAAGCGAGTGATTAAAGTTGTAATTAGACTTAATTATTATATGATTATTACTTATCCGTACCATAAGTTATAAAATTATTTTTTAATCATCTTAGATATTATTAAGTTAACGAGTTTCTAATTGCTTCCTTACAAATCTATTAGATAGACAACTATCAAGTTGTGGATGTCGATGCCAAATTGCCAATTGCTGAAGATATTTTATATTTAACAAGTGGCCAAATATCCAGAATATATTCAACTAAAATTTCATTCATTCAACTGATAAGATTTTGAAACAGTTAGAAAATTACAAAAACGAAACCAAAATAAACATTAATTCATGATTTACTAAAATAGATAATGTCTACTATGTTGATATTTTTGTTGTCTTGTCTCCTAAATTAACATGGGCATAATAACAAAAACTAAAAAAACCAAACCGATCCGAATAATTGAATTAGAACTGATTAAATAACCGAACAATTCTAAAATATGAAAACCAAAGAACCAAAATCAAATTGGAATCAAACCAAAATTCAAATAGTTACCCGAAAGAACCGAAATATAATTATATATTAAAAAAATAATCAATTACTAAAAAACAAATATTTAATTTTATCTAATTAATTTATGGATTTTAATGTTTTTATTTTTTTAATAAAATTAAATAGAAGTACTCAAACCGGTATCAAACCAAAACTGAACCAAATTTTAATAGGTATTTATTGGTTACCAAATTTCAAGAACCAAAACAACCAGAATTAGAACTGAACCGAACCAAATTTTTGTTATTACCCATTGGTTACCATTTTTTCAAAACCGAAAAAAACTAAAAATTAAAATAACCGATCTGAACCAAACCGAAAAACCGAATGCCCAGAGCTATCCTAAACTCATGAAAATAGATTAACGTCACGATCTATATAGAAGTAAAAATACTTTCGGTTTTAAATAGATACCACTTTTTGTACCTTTTATACATCAATTATTACACGTTGTGAATTCGTACTTGTGACATCAGTTCTATATAAGTACCTAGTTTGATACAATAATCGTCTTTATTTGTTTGTTATATATAATAATAACAATAATTTTTAAAAGAAGAAGACAAGTTGATGAAAAAGACATTATCGTATGCATTAACTTAATTTAAGCTTGTTATTTGGTTTTGTCATATTAAATTAGTTTTAATAACATTGCAAGTTGAATGGATATTCGAATAATAATATGTAATAATCCTAATATTTAATATAAGTATTAATGCAAACATAATTTAATCAAGGATTAGGCTAGGCGATAGGCATGACACACATGGGGAATAACACTAAATTGATTTAATAATAATAATTGAGTTTCCGTATTTGGATTGATGTTTGAAGCTCTCTTTGCATTCTTATCTCTATTTTTTTTTATAACATTTAATCACAACTGGCCGATCCATTAATCAAATTTCTGCATAATACCGATGGTGAAACTCGATTCCAAAATATGCAAGTACACATGTTTTTAGTGGACTTATCACTTACTACTAAATTAAAAGCTATTTGTTTTTTATCTCTAAATTTATTTTCTTTTTAATAATGAATTGGCATATTTGTTACTGTACTAAGTAACTAAAATTATATAATGAAAAATGATTTAAACTGGATTTAGTTCAATCTGTGTCAAACTTAGATTTTCTTTTTCCTGAAAAAGGGAATTGACAGGTGAAAAGGTTTATTCACATATCGTTGTACACTTTTTGGTTAAGAATTTTAATAAAATTTGTGGATAATCATTAAAAAAAAACCTCGAAACCAGTTTGGAACCCAGTTTACCAGAAAAAATCTTAAAAACATGTTCTCACATTGCACTATTATTTAATGATCTAAAGATTTAAAATACAAAAAAGAACAAACACTCAAAGTACACAAAATCTTTTATATAGAGTAGAAAAAAGTAAGTTGTTTTCAATTTAGTAGTTAGGATAATTCAACTACTGATTTGATATTATTAATTTGATTCTTATTTGCTACATTATAGTAAATTTAAAACAAATTTTAAGAGTGAATTTTAAACTATAGATCAAATTTTGTCAATCTAATTATTATTGAAAAAAGTAGTTTATTCATATAATTTTTGAATCATATTTATGATTTTATAACAATATGTTGTCACTATTACCTCTCAAATTTAGAAGGAAATTAGCAGTGCTCTAAAAATGTTTAAACAATAAATGAGTAATGTCCTTTTGCCTAAGGCATAGAAAATCTAGGCAGATCCTAAACCATTTTAGATGGTTTATAAAAAATATTATATATATATATAAATTCTATTTAAGATAAAAATAAATAAAATATAAAATACATTATTTATAAATAAAAAATTAAAATTTTGTTTTCAAACTCCATAATAAGTAATTTAATGTTATTAACGTATAAATTTACAGTTGACATATATATATATATATATATATATCCAATTCTTTATAAGATTTTAACTAGAGTTACAAAAGAAAACAAAACGTCTAAACCGATTACTGTCTGAACTGACCAATTACTGCCAAAACTACTAAATTATCTTATCTTTTTAATTTATTCAATTTTACTATAATCAGAACGATTTAGATCCACTTAATATCTAAGACGATTATTTTAACACTGAAAATTTCTAGGGTAGTACCTCAAATTTTGTGTGGAGAATATAAAAATTCAACCTAATTCATCGTGCTCTCGTACTTGTTCTTCCTGAAGCAATACCAACTTAAACCAATGAATTTAACGATGTAATATTCATTTAAATCATAGTTATTTATTTAAATAAAAACTCGACCATAGAAACACTAATTTTGTCTATTTTCTAATAAGCTAAATGAAGATAAGAAAAACGTAGCATCAATAAAAATGGATATCTATGTTTCAAAAATTCATTTATCTAATCATTATTATTGGCTTTTTCAAAATTTCGTGGCTGTGAATTCTTAAAATTAAAAGAACAAAGTTAAATAAAGTGATAGCCTCTTGGTAAATCATAAAATATGTATAGTGAATTGTTACTTTATAGTGTATAACGATTAAAGAAATATGAGTGTAAAATGGTTCAAAATAGCATCTACGTCAACTTGTGAGCATAATTGCATCACATTGGTTCAATATAATAACTTTTATTTGATGATAGTTAGTAATGGTAAGTCCACTAAAAATATATGCACTAAAAATATATGCATTTGTATAATCAAAAATCGATTTCTTTAGTTTTTTTAAAAAGGAATGCTAGATTTTAAATATTTTGACTAGAAGATTCTTTAAAAGAATTTAAAAGAAAAGAAAAGAAAAATCAGTTAAAAAACTACTTACTATACAAATATTGAAAACGTAATTTTCAATCATCTAGTTGACCTTTGTCAAGTGTGATTTTGTAGCCTTTGCGCATCGAAGACGAAGTCGAACTTAATCGAGATTGAGATTTTTTTTTTGTTAATTTAGATTGAGAATGTTGAAAATGTTTTTTTTTCAAAATTAAAGATAATAATATATTTTTTTGTCAATTTTATTTTTTTTTTAACAATAATTAGACCGATCTATAGCGAAATTGCTCAAATTAAATTAAATGAAACTTGAATTCACTATTTGGTACCAAACTATATCAAAGACAAACTAACTAGACCACACACAATAATTACACACTTCGGACCTGATCAATTAAATTATTAATTTACTGTTGATTTTAAAAAAACACTAAAGTTTGGATTGATTCGGCCAATTGAATATTCAGAAAATCTCAAATTTTAAATTTTTCTAAATTCGAAAACCAAATCGATTTTTAAAAGTTTGATTTAGTTTTTATGTTCATTGGTTAATTTTCTCTATAAGCTCAAATTTAAGTTTCTTAACCAATAGTTGACTACATCGATGATTAAAAGATATGAAATAATAAATTCTTCATTTTAGTCTGGAAAAAAAAATGAATATATTAAAGAGATAAAAATAGAAATTGTACATAATACTCTTGATTGGAGCAAGAAAAATCGAAAAGGAAGAATATGTGTAAAGTCAAAGGGTCAAAGATAATAAAAACTAGAAGAAGTTGAAATAAGTGGGCCTGTAGGTGAGGCCCAAAAGAGGTCACGTGCATCAACCAGCTTCTCACCACCGACACCGTCCAAACGGAGTCTTGACGTCGACCATTACCGACACGTGCAACTCACGCGCTTTCCTACGGTACTTACTACTCTCAACTTGACCTTTAAGCTCACCGTTTAGACATATCCAATATCTTTTTTTTTATTACATTAATATTCCTATTTTTCAGTAATTTTTTTTTTATTAATTATTATTCACCGAACAATAACTATAGTAATTAAATAGTCCTGTCTCAATGTTTTCATATTTTTACTCTAATTATCACTAATTATCATCAATTAATGAAGTCTAATTATAAGTTACATTTAGTTTAGTGGTAAATGGTAAATCTACTAAAAATAGATTAGGATTGAGTCTAATGTTGAAAAAAAAATAAAGTCTAATCTATAACTAAGCTTATGAATTCCTGACAATATTATGTGAATGATTTTTTAATATTGAATTAATTAAGATGAAAAAACTCTGTAGATGACTAAA
Organism: Lepidium aucheri; assembly: GCA_900406435.1. Lineage (NCBI taxonomy): Eukaryota > Viridiplantae > Streptophyta > Magnoliopsida > Brassicales > Brassicaceae > Lepidium > Lepidium aucheri. Next base: position 17,836 of record OVBA01003289.1, on the reverse strand, counting down.
ATTAGTTTTCTATTTTAGTCTTAAATTATAATTTCTTTAATAACTAAACTCATAACCAATTTATAATTTTAATTTCTTAATTACATGATTATTTACAATTTTTAGAAGTCAATTCTAATTAAAAAATAGAAAATATAACTATTTAACAATTTAAATATATGTGCAAAGAACCAGGTAAACCAATTGGTTTATCCTAATCTAATTAGGCACTATGTAATAAGTTTTAATCTCATCCACTCTATTTGAAATATATAGGCTACAGATTTGTAAGTTAGACTTTGTTAATCTAGTAAGTAATGTTGACAAAAAATAATTTAAGTAAATGTAGTTTACTATAATTGGATCGGCAAGACCACTATCACTAGGTAAAAACAATTTAAATCTCTTTTATTTTTTTCGTTGCATCTGGAAAAATTTAAACCCAGATATCCGATGATTTGTAAAGTAACCACTACTAAATCACCTATTTATTCGAAAGTAAATTTAGGTTTTTAAATGGTAAATTTACAATTTTTAATATTGTGCAACTTGTCTTTTGAATCATTTACTACTAAATACATGCTAATAATTACTTTAATTACTTATGGCTTATAAAAGTATTAGCCTATAACAGTAGATACTGAGTAGGTCGCATATAATATATATCTTCAAAATAATTACAACCAAGTTGCAAAAATGTTCAAGATCCTTTTCATATATAAGACCCCAATGTTAAACAAAATTGACTTCAATTATCAAAACCAAATTTTCTTCTGTTATAAATATATTCACTTCAAAAATTTAATTACATCTACCTATTTGCTTTATCTTATTATAAAATAATATATATATATAAAAAAAAAGTTCGGATTTTTTTTCAATTCACACGGCCGACTCTTATGTTTGGCGGCGCTGAACAAAAAATAAAACTATAACATAAAGCTTAAACCTCGTTCTTTGTCTTAAAACCTCTGTTCTTAGAATCTCTGTGTCTTTGTGTTTCTCTTTCTACAGAGTTTTCTTTCCCTCTAAGTAAAACTCAATTTCTGGGTTTATAAGCTTTAAAGTTTCAGAGATTTAGAAAAAAGAGAAGGTGTTTTTATGTGTGTCTTGAAAGTGGATAATCAGGAAGATAACGTTGGCAAAAAAACCGAATCCATTCGAGAAGATGATCATAAAACGTTCTCTGAAATTGATCAATGGCTTTATGTATTTGCAGCTGAAGATAATAATAACTTAGTTAATCCACCACCACCACAACCACCACCGCTTCAATCTTCTGATTCATCTTTAATGTCGAGATATAGTAGAGAGATGGAGATGTCTGCAATTGTCTCTGCTTTGACTCATGTTGTTGCTGGAAATGTTCGTAACGATGGTAGTGGTGAAGGAACTTCGAATTCTTCTTCTTCTTCTGGTCAGAAAAGGAAGAGAGAAGTCGAAGAAGGTGGTGGTCGCGGCGGCGAAATAGTTAAAGTTGCTAATACTTTGACGGTTGATCAGTATTTCTCCGGTGGTAGTTCTACTTCCAAAGGTAAATTTTCATGTACTTTGGTTTGTCGTGAAAGTTTAAAATTTATTTATCAACAATTCGATCGACAAAATTTAGTTCTTATCTATATTTCTGATGTAAACTATATTCGGTGGAGGAGTATTTCACCAAATAAACTTTTTCGAGTTTTAAATTTTTTTTAAGATTATATTTGATAGAAACTTTTAAAAAACTTAGGATGATTTAGATATTACTATATATATATATACATCTAAGTATGAATCACATCATATACCTTATATTATCTATTCCCTCCGTTTCTAATTACTTGACGTTATGCAAAAAAAAATTGTAAAGGTTGATGATTTCAATTTCCAATACAATTTCATTCAACATTTTCTATTTTATCTATTTATTTCTATAGTTTTTAATTATAATTAATATTTTTTTATATTTTTTTATAATAAATAAAGTCAAATAAGACATTCCAAAAAATTTCTTAATATGATGAAATCTCTAAAATATCAAGTATTAAAAACATAATTAAAAACCAAAGAGAGTATTTAATTATAACACTTTTTGTTTTCCTTACGCAATCTAAGAAACAACATAAAGTATATTTATTATGTTAATAAATTCGATTTGCTCTTTCATAAATTTGATGATTACAAGACCACTACCATATTTTTAAATAGTATTGGTAATACCAATACTAATTTAATACTATAAACTTAATTTAATATAAGCTCAATGTGTTTTTGGTGAAAATGATTACATGTTTTTAGAAACTTTTATCCACTTGAGATCGAGTAATTACTAAAACGTTTCTTCTACTAAGTGGTTTTTGATTTAATGATTTTTTCGAACCAAGACATTATATTTTTAAATCCACTTGGTAAGAATGATTTATGTCTTAGCGGTATTATTAATAGCTAGTCCTGAAACAAAAAAAAAGAAAAAATAAGAAAAACACATTTTTTGTCTCAACTAGTATTGCCGATATAAACCTAAGTATGTTTATCAAATTGTAACATATTTATCTCTAAAAAGAAAAAAATTCCCTTCGAGATTTCTCCATTGATTTGTTGAAAATGAAATATTAAAAAAGCCAAGGAATGTATATATCATATTATTTCAAATATTTAGGTATTTTACTTCAAATTAACAGCTTAAACAAGGCAATATAAATAGAAAAAATATTAGTTAATGTAAGGATGTGTTGACAAATAAATATACTAAAATAAGAAAGGTGTACTTGACCATCCAATTTTTTGAATTAAAATAAAAAGTTAGGATATTAAATAAACCAAATAATAATGATCATATGCCAAAAGAATTTATCTCCATCCATTTGCTTGAAGAGTTGTTTTCCACTTGCCTTTTTTCTCTACTTGTTTATTCCTCTTGTCACCAATTTGGTCTCAACACTTTCTAATAATCACTCTTATTTAAAAGTATTAATCCAAGTGTCAAAACAAAAGTTCACTTTGGTGCCGAGGACGTGTGGTCTAATAATAATGATCACTTTACCATTTCTCAAGCATCAGAGTTTGATTTCCAGATGCAAAAGACAGGAAAAAAAAGTTTATTATGAATCAGGCTTTTTTCGATCCCACTAGTAATAGAAAGAATGTGTAAGGTTGATAAAAAAAAACTGTCAAAACAAAAGTGTGAAATTTTATATGTTTGTTTGTTTGCAGTGAGGGAAGCTTCAAGCAACATGTCAGGTTCAGGCCCAACCTATGAATACACAACTACACCAAGTACTAATAGTGAAACGTCATCGTTTAGTGGGGACCAACCTAGAAGAAGATACAGAGGAGTTAGACAAAGGCCTTGGGGAAAATGGGCGGCTGAGATTAGAGATCCATTCAAAGCAGCTAGAGTTTGGCTTGGTACATTTGAAAATGCTGAATCTGCAGCAAGAGCTTATGATGAAGCTGCTCTTAAGTTTAGAGGTAACAAAGCTAAACTTAACTTCCCTGAAAATGTCAAACTTGTTAGACCTGCTTCAACTGCTGCAGTAGCCACAACACAAACACAATCTCTTGTCCCTCAAGTTCAGAGACCAAGCCAGTTAAGAAACTCGAGTTCTGCAACTACCCTTTTGCCTATAAGACCAGCTTCTGATCAAACCGTATATTCTCAGCCATTATTGCAATCTTACAACTCAAGTTACTCACCAGAGATGATTCGTCAACAACAACAACAACAATCAATGGATTTCTGTCATCAAATTCCATTTCCATTGCGTTTTGGTCACACTGGAGGTCCAATGATGCAATCTACTTCATCATCATCATCATCTCATTCTCGTCCTTTGTATCCTCATGAAACAGCTGATGAAACTGGTTATCTTCAAGATATTCAATGGCCATCAGACAAAACTAGTAATAACTATAATAATAGTTCATCCTCTTGAATGGAGGCTTACTTCATTTGTTTTTCTTTTACTATAGAATTATATATTGTAGGTTTTTTATTTGTTCCCAAATTTTATAGGGTTGCTTTGCTTTCATTCTCCTATGTTTTATTTTCTTTGATTTGTTTTCCTTATTATTTTTTTGAAATGAGATGTTTGTTTTCAAGCAATTATTATAATTGAAGGGTTTTCTATACAAAGGGAGAAAAAAAAAACAAAATTTGATCGATTAAACAGAGAAACAATATTTAAATGAAGATTGATTCTAATAAGACTTGCACTTTTTCTGGCGTGTATGGCTTCTCTTGAAGCGGTGGAGACGAGTGGTGGTAAAGGCAAAGTATCAGACAAGAATCGGATCCTTGCTTGTCCAGATCTGCTCTTGCTCGCTGGTTTCTCCTCCGTTTTCTCTCTAGGTCGTGTCTTTCTTTGGTTAGGCTCGTCGGAGAGTTGGTCTCTTCGGTGATTGGGTCTCCTTAGAGACTCTTGTGGTCGAATTTTGTTTCTCTGGCTTCTCTTCTACAGGTCCGATCTTCTTTCGGTTTGAATGGTTCGTTTAATCCTTGATTATTTTCAGTTAGGATTTTGGTTTAGGCTTCAGTTGTTTCTCTCCTAAGTTGGTTGGTTAGATTATCTTCTTCGGGTTCGATTGGAAAGTGTGCTTGTCCGGTTTCATTTTCTCCGTGTAGAGGGTGATTTGGATTGTTCCTTGTTAGTACTTTAAAGACTTGATCGTGGTCTGGTCTTTTCTTGGGCGTTATTATGGTGTTTTAATCAGTCGATTGGTTATTCGACTTCACCTTTTTCGGAATAGTTTGTCTTCTTACAACAGTCCGTTCGGCTTTTCGTTTGTCTTCGGTTTTGCCTCCAGTTAGGCTTCTTTCCGTAGCTTCGTGTAGTTCGGCATTCCGATTTAGCAGCTTGTTCTTCAGTTGGGAGGTACTCTTATTCGCCATAGGAAGCTCTTCTATCAGCTTGGACGTTGGTTTAGTCTATGTTAGTTTCCAATCTTTGTTCGGAGTTGTTAACTTCTCAAGTCCTTTCTTTAATTTATCTTATTCTAGAATTATTAGGGTTGGTAATATCGTTTTCCTCTTTTGGACTGTTGCTTCTCTCTTTTGGGCTATATTTCCGGGAATTGGCTTGTAATTTGCCGGCTTTAGGATTTCACCCTTATAACCGTTTTATCATTTTATCTAGATGAAAGAAAAAAAAAAGACCTGAAAGATTTAGATTCTTTTCACTGTGGTGTGTGTGGCTTAACCGGGTTCTCAATGCTCTCCGGATGTGTGGCTAAACCGGTTGCTCAAGCTCTTAGTATAGCTTTATGAACCATAGTTTCTTTGTGAATTTGTTATGAAGGCTTTGGACACAACCATTTCAGATAATGGAGTACAATGAACCGGTTGTTAATTTTCTCTTCATTCAACTGGGCTTGGGCCTGCATCAGAGTCTATCTAAATATGGGTATTTTGGAACCATTGATTTTAAATCCTCCTTTTATTAGTATGGCTTCTTGTGTTTTGTTTTGCTTTTTCTCTTTTTTTTTTCAAAATTGGATCGACATGCTTATTAATAGCCTAAAACCCACCCAAAATTTCTTTTAAAGTTATCATAATGCAGTAGGTAAGAATCGAATCCTAGTATCAGGTCATTAGCTTAATCATCCTAATCACCAGACTACTCGGCATATGGTTTCTTGTTTGCATTATGATTTGAATGAATCTTTGTAAAAACAAAATAAATAAATTCTAAGCCAAAGTGAAGATCTATCAATTATCAAAAATACCATAATATAGAGTGAAAAATAATTTAGAGACGGCTATACTCTGATGATCATCAATATTTGACCTCTGAATTCTTACAACTTTTTCTATATAAGCATGTTAATTGCAAATTGTTTTGGTGGATATTCTTCATGTATTCTTGGGCCTTGACCAAACAATACTGTGATGATGATATGATTTTTTGGATATATGTCATCATTAGAAAAATCTAGATAGAAATTCAGAAGCTAATGAATCCAATATATCATAGTACCAAGATTATAACCGCGTTATATCTCTCAAAGGCTCAAACAAGTATTTGATTATGGAAACTGGAAAATCTGATTCATTGCATAATAAATCAATGAGCAACTGAAGTCAACAAAACAAAAAAAAATGGAAAACATTAACAAACGAAAGAGACCTGACATGAGACTATTGTCTTTTTATTGACTCAAACAGACTCAATCCTCACAGAGTCTTCCTAATCATTTAATCCATGCTTATTCAACTCTTCCTCATACTTATCATACGCAGTTATATAGGGCTGATAGTACTTAGGGTGAGAGGACATACACTCGTAAAGCTTTTCAACAGTTCCCATACAAATACACTCTTCATTATAGTCTTTGTCTTTGGCTTTCTTGAAACAATCTTCCACAGACACAACAGATTCTTTGCAATCACCGCCTTTTAAATATTCCGCAAACTGTTCAGCTATTACCTTCATAATTACTGTTTCACCATCCTCCAGTTTTTCCCAATTAATTGGCCTATCTTCCACTTTCTTTGACGGAACTTGATCGTTTCCAAGATTGGCCATATTTAGGAACCATGATATCGGTGATGGAATTTGATCGTCTCCAAGTTTTGGATCCTTTGATGATGTGATCCCCATCTTTTGATAGCTTACAGACCAAAAGAACAAAAGAGAAGAGATAGAATTATATGATTGAGTTTGTATAATGATACAAGAATACTATAAGGTTATAATATATAGTGTTTAAGATTATCATATTGATAATACCAAATTATGGAAAATTTCCTAATCGTTATCATAACAGGATCTATAAAAATAATGGAAATATCGTTTTAGTCTTTATCATAGTAGAATTTATGAGCTAATTCCTAGGGTTTCATAAAAACAAGAAACGGAGAAAAACAAAACTTAAAAAGACCGACTTGTTTTCTTCAAGCAATTAATATTACAACAATACCCTTATGGAATATTGGATCTTTCAGAAACTGAACTTTTTTGACTATTGTAATCTGATCGACTTCAGACGTTGAGAACCATGAAGTAAAGACTAATCAGGTTCTCAACGAGATTAGCAAAGAAATCAACACTAATGTGTCTTTATCACATGAATAACGGATTCACTTACTAGTTAAAGGAGAAAATTACCTACTAGTTGACGGTTAACTAAGGACTGAAAGGAACATATTGAGTAGATGTCGATATTCCTACAGATGAGTGGATTAACGTCACTAGCTTCTTTGATGTTTTGATATTTAACTCTCACTTATATATATGGTTAAGTGAAAGCTCTTACTAGAAATTCATAAACTGGAAACGGTTCCTGAAATACCAACATACACTACTCGATCTGACCCATTTAAGCGAATTCAGAGCAGATGCTGACCCTACTATATAGTAGGTCTGAGCATTTTGGGTTTTGGTTCGGATTGAGTTCGACCTTTTTAGGTTTGGATTTTTGGATTTAGTAATTTAGGACTCATTCGGGTATTTCTACTATTCGGGTTCGGTTCAATTCGGGTATAGATCGGATTCGGGTCTCGATATTTATATAAAAAATGTAAAAATAGTAAAGAATTAACTTAAATAAATCTAAAAAAGCCTAATTTAACAAAAGCATATCGAATACCCATTCGGTTCTGATTCGGGTTGGGGTTCGGTTTTTCAGGTATATAAAATTTAGGATCTATTCCGATATTTTATCGGGTTCGGTTCGGGTTTGGTTCCTATTTTTTGGATCAGTTTTGGTTCGGGTTTTGGATATCAGGTTTTATGCCCAGGACTACTATTTGGTTAGGGAAGCAGGACGCAGTGGCGAAATGGGGAGAAGACTGCATACATTGGAGAAGACTGCATACATTGGTGCATACCCTTACAGAAGACTGTATGTATTCCGGTGTTCCTGACACATGAGTCGACATTTTAGCAGAACTCATTCTCACTAACTTGAATGTAGAACCGAGAATTGTTTGTGCATGGAAGCTCAAACGTTTGAAAGGTTCCACCTTAATTTGGTTTTGACTGTAAGTGGTTCTTAGTTTGATGCGATTTTGTACGATTTGGTTTTCTCTGTTTCTGTGACATACCTTCTTCCCAAAACATAACTTGTATTGTGTGATACAATATATATTAAAAAGTTCCAAATCGATTTATCTTGCTTGTATTTAGGGCTTGTTTGTAATGTTGAACTGCAATATAAGCTAGAAACTGAAAAATCTGATTCATTGCATAATAAATTAATGGCTTATATGAAAGGAAAACATTAACCAACGAAGACCACTAACACCTCACATAAGAAGACTATTGTCTTTTTATTGACTCAAACAAAAAAATTAAGACTCGATCGACACAGGCTCCAGTCAATCATTCCTTGGTTTTCCTTAAAATATTCCAAGCTTTTCAAACTCTTCCTCGACTTTATCAAACGCACTTATATACGGCTGATAGTACTTAGGATGAGAGTTCATACAATTGTAAAGCTTTTTAAAGGTTCCGTAACAATCATCCAGAATGTTTTCATCAGACATGATGTTTTCGGATTTCTTTAAACAATCTTCCACAAACACAACAGATTCTTTGCAGTCACCGCCTTTTAAATATTCGGCAACCTGTTCGGCTACTACTTTCATAAACAGTATTGTAGTAGCATCCTCCGGATCTTCCCAATCAATCGGCCTATCCTCAGGTTTTGGAGCCGTTGATGATGTGATTCCCATCTGTGAGATCGGTGACGGAACTTGATCGTCTCCCGGATTGGAAACGATATCCTTTGATGATGTGATCCCCATCTTTAGCAGCCGTGAGTCCCTTTTACAGAACAAAGAGAAGCGAGAGGTTTTGTAAGATAATTAAATATAGAATTATATTATTGAGCTTGTTGATGATACAAAGAATCTAAGGTTATATATATAAGTTTGTCGATGACACCAAATTTTATGGAAATCTTCTTAATCTTTATTATAAATTGGAAATATCGTCGTAATCTTTTTTTTTTGTCGTAAAAATAGAAAGAAATATCGTCGTAATCTTTATGTATATGAGATTAATGGAAATTACCCTAATTCCTAGGGTTTTCATGAAAACAAAAAACAGAGAAAAACAAAACTTAAAAAGACTGACTTGATTTTTTCATGCTATTAAATTATTAAAACAACTAGATAATGGGCTGCACGGGTTAGGTAATATTTGTTTTATTTATTTATTTATTTATTTATGGTTTGCTTTGTATGTATAAATTTATTAACTACTTAATTATAGGGAAATTTTGAGAAATGCCCTTTTTGGTGTACCCCTTTCAAAAATGCCCATTGTTATTTATCTTTTCAAAAATGTCTTTTGTCATTTATTTTTTCAAAAATGTCCCTCATTAATACAAAAATGACAAAAATACCCTCAAAAAAATTGTTCTCAATTTTTCCCGCCAAAACTTTTTTTTTCCCGTCAAAAAAGAAATTTCCAGTCAAAATTTTTTTTATAAGTGCGCTTATAAACCTTTACAAAATTTTTATAAATACCTTATAAATTTTTATAAATGCCTTATAAATTTTTATAAACACCTTATAAATTTTATAAGCTCTCTTATAAAACCTTATAAATTTTGATAAAATCCTTATAAATTTTTTATAAACACCTTATAAATTTTATAAGGTCTCTTATAAAACCTTATAAATTATATAAGCTCTATTACAAAACCTTCTAAATTTTATAAGGTCTCTTATAAAGCCTTATAAATTTTATAAGCTCTCTTATAAAGCCTTATAAATTTTTATGAGCACCTTATAAATTTTTTATAAACACCTTATAAATTTCATAAGCTATCTTATTAAGCCTTATAAATTATATAAGCTCTATCATAAAGCCTTATAAATTTTATAAGGTCTCTTATAAAACATTATAAATTTTATAAGCTCTCTTATAAAGCCTTATAAATTTTATAAGCTCTCTTATAATTTTTTTTATAAACTCCCTTATAAAAGTTTTTGGCGGGAAATTTATTTCATAAAGCTGAAAAAAATTTGGTGGGAAAATTTTTTTTTGGCGGAAATTTTTTTTGGCGAGAAAAAAATTTGTAAAAATATAAAATAATAATAATATAAGGGTATTTTGATAATTTTTCCATAATGAGGGGTATTTTTTGAAAATATCCAAAAAATGAGAGCAGTGATGAAAATGTCCTTCTTTGAGGAGCATTTTTGCAATTCTCCCTTAATTATATATATTTGATATATTAAAAATAAGTTTATAGTGATCACCAGTGTTTGTTGTACACAAAATATATTTTTTATTTTTGTTTATTTAAGTTTTGATGCATTACAGTTTTACATATAAATTTTTTTGACTCGTGTCATTTACATTATGACTCATGTTCATTTATGTTTTAGACTTGTTTACAACTTAATTTTTAGACCTGTATTTATTTAGAATTTTGAACCCGTATTTATTTAGGTTTTAAGATCTATGTTTAATTTTGTTGTGTTATTATCGATAGAACACATATTTTTATTTATTAGTATTATAAGTAATTTATCAAGTGTATACTAATATAAATATATATAGTTATAAACTTGTATTCATTTAAGTTTGTAGGTCCATGAATATTTTTGTTTTATTGTATCAATTTGACATATATTTTTATTTATTAATATTTTAATCAATTCAGCAAGTATATACTAATATAAATGTATGTATAATCATCTTATTAATATGTATTTGTAGATTAACAAAACTGATATTTAATCTCTATTATAATAAAACCGTAGTGTTGAATTATCCATGTAATTTATGATAATATAATAAAAATTTAAAATCTATGATTGGTCGATTTATATTAGATAATTAGTTTGTCTGAACAAAATTTATTTAGACAATTTGTCACATGATTTGATTGTATCTTTGCCTTTTTGTGGCACTAAATTTTAATTAATTTGATTTGATTGGTTGAATTTTAAATTAGCCACGCTTTTTCTAAGTTTTTACAAGAAAATAAGTTTGTTAAGATTATGATAAAATCCTTAATTAAACAGATTTTGTTTGTATGTTAAATTATGATAAGAACATTAATTCAATAATTAACTAAATACATTATATCTAGGAAAAATTAAACAAAAGATATTCCTAATCCTACCATAATATAAATTTAATCGAAGTGTATATAAGAAAAATCTTGGGACAAATTTAATAACCAACGAAATTGACACTTTTTTCTCAATTATTGTTTATTTATCATGTATTTCTCTGAAATTTCTTCGATAAAACTTAGCAAAGAAACTTGGAGGATTAAAGTCAAAATTCTAAACCTCTAAAAGGTATACACCAAAGAATATGGTCAAATGATTGATATGGTTATTTGTGATTTTAAGGTATGTTATTAATAATTTATTCACATGAATGATTTTATAATAATTTAAAATATTTTCTAATTAAATGGTATCTTTATTATAATAAAATCGCCGCAATAAGATTTTTGCATATGTGTAATGATATAATAAAGATTTTAAATCTCTTGATTTGTTTTGATTGGCCAATTTGTTTAAATTCATTAACTTGTCTTTTTGTTTAGATAAGATTATTTTTAAAAACTAATTATTTCTTTTGATTCGATTTCAATAAAAACATACAATTAAAAAAGAAAGTTTAACCATTTAAGATTTCATTTTCGTTGGTTTAAAAAAAATATCTACCCAATTAAGATTTGAAATTTTGCTTGTCAAAAACAAAATTTTAACCAATTAAGATTTGATTTTTGTTGGTTTTGAAAGACCAATTTAAAATTTGATTTGGGCTGGTTTTAAAAAGAAATCTTTAACCAATTAAAATTTGATTTTCCTTGGGTTTTATAAATAAATCTTTTCTTGAGATTTTGAAAAAAAACTTAATACGATTTTGTTTGTTTTACCAAATAAGTTTTTTTGGATTTTAATAAGAAAATTAATTTAAATATTATTAGTCAACGCAATAAAAAACAACAAAAATATTATATTGAGTTATTCCTAATACAAATCTCTATATATAATAATATTGTAGTGTTAATAGATTGATATATTTTATAATAAATTTAAAAAATATCTCTTGATAATATTTGATAAATTCTTAAGTAATTCTTAATAATATCTTTATCTACATAATATTACCAATTTATTTTACTTTTAATATAAAAGGATTTTTAACTTATATCTCTATCTCTATTATTGTAAAATAGTAACAATAAACTTTTCCGTATATTTGTTTTTTTTTTCTCTGATAAATATATTAGTAAACCTTTGGGATACATAGGAGGGTTTGTCTTTTTCATATTGAAAAAGTGTGGGTAAGACATTACGTCATTCCACCTAACTCACCCATCTGCATTAAAGAAAACCAAACAGCAGATGTAATAGCAACCTGAACCACTAAGAGGCATTACAACTCTCACTAGCAAATAAATCTCGGAGCCAGGAGGAGAAGGATGAGGCTACGAGAGAGTGAATACGATTGTCTTTCGTCACATTCACTGCTATGAGAGTGAAGCCTCTGTTGGCTTTCGGCTTTTCCACTTGTATTTTCCATTCCAAAAAATGTTGCAGGCCAAGCTTCAACTCTTTGGCAAAGAATCTGAAGGATGGCCACGGATTTGGTCTTGATGCAGTGTTCAGTAGATACGAGTCTTCAGCTGCAAAGATTACTTTGTTAATTTTGAGAGCAATCATTCTTTCCACAGCCTACAAAATGGATAATGATTTGGCCTCTAGGAGACTGTCAATTTTGCGGAAAGGTCTGAGGCTGTGCGTTAGTACTTTCCCCATGGAATCCCTGAGCACCCAGGCTGCTCCACACAGATTTCTAGCTTTGACCCACGACCATCCGATGTTGCATTTGACCCATTGGTGAGGAGGGGGATTCCATTTGACATCCAGTGGTGTTCGAATTGGATGTGAATCCGGTCTGTTTTCCCGAGCATCAAACCACAGGTTAGCCTCCTCTCTGCTCTTTGCAATTGTGTCCATGGCAGTGAACATCAATTCTTTAAAAATAAATCTATTTCTGTTTTTCCACAAGAACCACAAAATCCATGGGATCCAGTTTTTTACCATTGGAGGTAGGCTTGTTTGGTTTGTAATGAGGGTCAGGTAATATATATTAGATAGGATAGAGCTTGTCTCATAGTTATCCCTTGGGTGTGGAATGCCTGATACAGCCCATACTTGTCTAGCAAGTGAGCAGGTGAATAGAATGTGGTTGGCCGATTTAAAATTTGTTATAAAACAATAGAGATTTTAAATTTTAGATTTCTTTTGATTGGTCGATTTATTTTAACTAATTAAATTGTATGAGTAACATTTGTTTAGATAATTTGTCACATGATTTGATCTTATTTTTATCTCTTTGTAGCAATAATTTTTGGGAGAATTGCAAAAATGCCTCTCAAAGGAGGACAATTTCATCATTGCTCTCATTTTTTTGGACATTTTCAAAAAACGTCCCTCATTACTGAAAAATGACCAAATACCCTTATATCATTATTTATATATATTTTTACAAACTTTTTCCCGCCAAAAAAAAATTTCCCGCAAAAAAAAACTTTCTTCCCGCCAAAAAAACTTTTTTCCCCCAAAACTTTTTTCCCCGCCAAAAAATTTTATAAGGGGGTTTGTNATAAGAGATCTTATAAAATTTATAAGGTTTTATAAGAGAGCTTATAAAATTTATAAGGTTTTATAAGAAACCTTATAAAATTTATGAGGTTTTACAAGACACCTTATAAAATTTATAAGGCTTTATGATAGAGCTTATATAATTTATAAGGTTTTATAAGATAACTTATAAAATTTATAAGGTGTTTATAAAAAAATTATAAGGTGTTTATAAAATTTTATAAGGTATTTACAAAAATTTATAAGAGAGCTTATAAAAATTTATAAGGCTTTATAAGAGACCTTATAAATTTATAAGGCTTTACAATAGAGCTTATATAATTTATAAGGCTTTATAAGAGAGCTTAAAAACTTTATAAGGTGTTTATAAAAAATTTATAACATGTTTATCAAAATCTATAAGGCTTTATAAGAGAACTTATAAAATTTATAAGGTGTTTATAAAAATTTATAAGGTGTTTATAAAAATTTTGTAAAGATTTATATGCGTTCTTATAAAATATTTTGGCGGGAAAATTTTTTTTTGGCGGGAAATTTTTTTTTTGGCGGGATTTTTTTTTTGGTGGAAATTTTTTTTAACAATTCTATTGAGGGTATTTTAGTCATTTTGTATTAATGAAGGATATTTTTGAAAAGATAAATGTCAAGGGGCATTTTTGAAAATAGTACACCAAAAATGGCATTTCTTAAAATTTCTCATAATTTTTTTGATTTCGTTAATAGAGATTTTGTTTATGATTTGACTACTTTTTTGAACCTTAATTTGATTGATTGTATTTTTGAACCTTAATTTGATTTTGTTAGTTGTAGTTATTTTAACAAATAAGTTAGTTCAGATAATGATAAGATCCTTAATAAATAGATTTTGTTTGTTTAGTTAAGATAATAACATTAATTCAATAATTAACAAAATACCTTATATTTAACTCAATAATTAGATTTAAAGTCCCTAAATTTGTTTTGATTAGTTAATTTGTTTAAACTAATTAATTTATGAGCAATTTTAAGAAATGCCATTTTTGATATGCTTCTTTTCAAAAAGTGCCCTCTCATGCCTATTCTTCTCTCCCAATTTCTAAAGGAAAGGGTAAGTTTTGAAAAAGGGCATGTCAAAAAGGGCATTTTTGAAATTCTCCATTTTTTATAAGATTTTTTATAAAAACAAATTATTTATTTTTAATGGCTTTCAATAAAACATACAATTAAAAAGGAAACTTCAACCAATTAAGATTTGATTTTTGTTAATTAAAAAAAATACGTACCAATTAAGATTTGAATTTCGTTTGTTAAAAAAAACTTTAACCAATTACGATTTTATTTTTGTTGGTTTAAAATAAAATATCTAACCAAATAAAATTTGATTTTCAATGGTTTTAAAAATAATCTTTAACCAATTAAGATTTGATTTTTGTTGGTTTAAAAATAAATCTTTTTTTTTGGATTTTGATAAGAACTTTAAGATGAGTTTGTTTAATTTAACAAATAAGTTTGTATGTATTTTCATAAAAACCTTAATTTAAATAATATTACTGAACACAATAGAAAAAATATTTAATTGAAATATTCCTAATTCAAATCCAAATACCTTATATTTAGGGGAAAACAAACAAATGATAGTCCTAATTCTAGTTGAACAAAATTTTTAATCAAAGTCTATATAAAAAAATATCTCGAGACAGATTTAACAAAACCAAAGATTTTTTGTACTCTTTTTTCCCTTGCTTTTTTTTTCTTCATTGTGTATTTCTCTGAAATTTTTCCGTTGAACCCCAACAAATAAACCTCAAGGAATTAAAGTTAGAATTCTAAAACTCTAGAAAATATACATTTAAGTACATGTTCAAACTATTGATATAGTTCTTTATGATTTTAAGGTACATTATTAATAATTTATCTATGTAAATACTTTTATAATAATTTAATATATTTTCTAATTAATTGATATATATATATATATATATTAGAGTGAGATCAAAAATAGTCTCAGAATGCTCCAGTTTAAACAACATAGCCTCATGTGGGATCCGGAGCCCACAAGGTGGGACCAGTACCAATAGAAAAGACTCTACGATATATATTTTTCATGAAATATATATATATATATTTTTTTGGGGGATAAAATTTGCTGTAATGTGAAAAAGATGAATTGGTTTCTAATACGTAAGAGGACTTGAAAGAGGACTTAAATATATCTATCTTATACGTAAGTAATAATTTTTTTAAGAAAATATTATTTTTGATTGTAAGTATAATTATTAAAAAATAATAATATCTGTTATATATAAGAGTCTTTATATATCTTATAAATTTTATATACAATCAAATTTTTAATAAATATATTTATTGGAATATGTATATATATATATTTGATTATTAGTATTAATTATTAAAAATAATTATATTTGTTATATAGATACGACATAAAATAAAAAAATTTATAATCTTAATATAAATATGCAGAAAATAAATCAACTTTTACAAAAATAAAACTAATATATAGAAGATATAAATAAATATATTTTTAGTTATAAGATAACAAAACGAAATAACTAATGCAATAAGCATTTATTAAAACTAAATAACTAATAATATCAACCTTCAAGTTTTCACAAACTAAAAATTATATTAGTTATATTATAAATATTTTTGTTAATCTACAAATACATATTAACAAGATGATACCATACATTTATATTAGTATATACTTGTTGAATTGATTATAATATTAATAAATAAAATTATGTGTCAAATTGATAAAATAAAACAAAAATATACATAAATCTACAAACTTAAATTAATACGCGTTTAAAACTAGGGGTATCAAAATGGGTAAAAAGTGATGGGTCAACCCAACCCATACCCATCAAACCATTGGTTTTAAAATTTTTGACCCTAATGGATTAAATGGGTTTGAGTTGATGGGTTGATGGGTTAAATGGGTTTGAGTTGGAATGGGTTGGGTTCTAATGGGGTGATGGGTCTAAACGGGTTAACCCATTAACATTTAAAATTTTAACCACAAACCAACCCATTTTTCTCTATTTTTATACTCACTCTTTTTTTTTTACTCTCTCTCCTCATTTTACTCTTTCTCCTCTTTTTACTCTTTCCTTATTTTACTCCCTCTCCTCATTTTACTCTCTCTCCTCATTTTACTCTCTTTCCTCATTTTACTTTCTTTCCTCATTTTACTCTCTCTCTTCATTTTACTCTCTCCTCATTTTACTCTCTCTCCTCATTTTACTCTATTTCCTCATTTTACTCTATTTCCTGATTTTACTCTCTCTCCTGATTTTACTCTCTCCTGATTTTACTCTCTCTCCTCATTTTACTCTCTCTCCTCATTTTACTCTCTCTCCTCATTTTACTCTCTTTTCTCATTTTACTCTCTCCTCATTTACTCTCTCTCCTCATTTTACTCTGTCTCCTCATTTTACCCTCTCTCCTTTTTTTACTCTCTCTCCTCATTTTACTCTCTCTTCATTTTACTTTCTCTCCTCATTTTACTATTTCTCCTTTTTTTACTCTCTCTCCCCTCATTTTACTCTCTCTCCTCATTTTACTGTCTCCTCATTTTACTGTCTGTCTCCTCATTTTACTCTCTTTCCTCATTTTACTCTCTCTCCTCATTTTACTCTCTCTCCTCATTTTACTCTCTCTCTCTTTTTTTACTTCTTTCTCTCTTTTTTTACTTCTCTCTTTTTTTTACTTCCCTCCTCTTTTTTTTTTCTTTCCCAATTTGTAAAAACAGCTAAACTCATATATTAAAATGAAAACCAATATCTGAAAAATATCAACAATTATTATAAAAGATAAAACAATTAAACTATTAAATTTCCAAAAATAATTAACGGGTTACCTACGAACCCTCCCAAACCCATTAAATAAAATGGGTAATGGGTCAACCCAACTCATTAAGTAAATGGGTAATGGGTTAACCACAACCCATTAACACTTAAACCCATTGGATAATGGGTTGGGTTGGGTTGGGTTTACCCATTTTGACACCCCTAATTAATATTATATATTTATATTAGTATATACTTGATAAATTACTTATGATATTAATAAATAAAAATATGTGTTCTATCGATAATATATAACACAACAAAATTAAACATAGATCTTAAAACCTAAATATATATGGGTTCAAAAACCTAAATAAATACTGGTCTAAAAATTAAATTATAAACAAGTCTAAAACATAAATGAACATGAGTCAAAACATAAATAACAAGAGTCAATAAGTTTTATATGTAAAATTGTAATGCATCAAAACTTAAGTAAACA
>OVBA01003288.1:0-28803 GCA_900406435.1 Lepidium aucheri | reverse complement strand
ATTTTATAAGGTCTCTTATAAAGCCTTATAAATTTTTATAAGCTCTCTTATTAATTTATGTAAATACCTTATTAAATTTTATAAGCACCTTACTAAATTTTTTATAAACACTTTATAAATTTTATAAGTTATCTTATAAAACCTTATAAATTATATAAGCTCTATCATAAAGCCTTATAAATACCTTATAAATTTTATGAGCTCTCTTATAAAGCCTTATAAATTTTATAAGCTCTCTTATAAAAAACTTTTATAAACTCCCTTAAAAAATTTTTTTGGCGGAAAATTTTTTCGTAAAGCGGGAAATTTTTTTGCGGGAAAAAATTTTGTAAATATATACATATATATATATAATATAAGGGTATTTTGGTCATTTTTTCATAATGAGAGGCATTTTTTGAAAATATCCAAAAAATGAGGGCAGTGATGAAAATGTCCTCATTTGAGGGGCATTTTTGCAATTCTCCCAATTATATATCTTCTCTATATAAATTAAATCCTAATATCGAGTCTTTTGTTTGGTGAAAATCTTAATATCTACTCTTATATATATATATATATATATATATATATATATGAAGATGCATAATACTACTTTTCCCATATCATATTCCATCGACACAATAATTCTTTGATGCTTTCTTTTTCTTTATCTAAAATCATGTCATATTCTTTAAACATTTTACCTCATGATCTTCTAACCTCAACTTTCATTATTTGTGTTTCATCATTATTGTCTACTTATCTTAACTTAAGATAAGTTTCAAAAATATTTCGTAAATTATGTGACCAGAGTCATGTTTTGTCCTAGCTTTCTTTAGATGACTTAAGTTCGATACTAATAGATTGTATCATTTTCAATTTATGAAGAGATATCAAAAATTAAGAGATATTGGTCATCCGGAAGCTCTTTACAGGTTGGGTATAATTTGGTTATTCAATTGTGAAGAAAAGAAGGACTCAAATTATTACATGAAGCTTCTAAAAAAGGTATTATTGATACCAAATATGTATACGACATCACTCTACTTTGTGTTAGACTTACATCAAAAATAAAAGATGCTAAACTTTTGTCTTCCTTTATTAAGACTACATTAAAGAAAACTTATGATGATCTTGATAGAGTTTATGATAGAGTTAGTCCTCATCTCAAACACATAGTCCAGTTATCTTTTGGACGTTGATAAATTCATATGTGAAAAGACAAGTGTTCATGTATGGATGAAGATTCAAAAGCTTTAGAGGACGAAGATATAAAAACTGATATGGTGTGTAGGAGCTGTTTATGGGATTATGAAGTTCAGCATCTCATGGAAAGATACGACATGATCTATTAATCGACTGTAGGGATTGATCTCATTTTTTCTTTTGGTTTTATATTTTTGTCCGATTTTATTTATAGTTTTTTCATTTTTTAGTTATTGCATTACTATTTTATTTTAGTTTCATTTACAATTTATAATAAAATGACTTTATTTTACTTATTCTAAATCTACTAATAGCCCATGTTAAATACATATATCAATATTATATTTTGATAAAAAATTTAAAATTATAGTGATTGGTGTTATAGTAGGATATAAAGCTTCAGAGAAAGTCTTTTTAGGTAATTCAATGTTGGTTTGAAATCAAGTAAAAAATAAACGAATTCAAGAAGAGATATAATTTAAAATTAACATTCAATAGGAGATAATATCAAGTTACTTAGTTAGATGCACATATTTAGTTTATGATAAGATTAAATTGTTACATTTTTCTTAGAAATGATTTCTCAAATTGATAACATTGAACACATACTACATATTTGTATTTCAAGTTTTAAATAATTAAATAAAAGTTACTTAGTTAGGTATATTTATTTAGTTTATGATAAAATCAAGTTGTTATATCTACATTCGTGTGTGTATATGTAGATGTTGTTCATCGAGTTATTAGTTATAAATAGAACAATACTTTTCAAAACCCTATTCTCAAATTCTACATTCTTTTAATTTTTTTTCGATTTTTCTGAAAAATATTCCATGGCTTCACTAATATCATTGCCCAATGATCTTCTTATTTTAATTGCATCTTTTTGTGGTGCTTATTCTTTAACAACTATTCTTAACTTTAGAATAGTTTGCAAGAAGTTTAAACACATATGTGATGAATGTCCAGTTCTGTTCCGAGTATCTCTTGAGGAAGAAGAGTTCTATCCATATTGCTTCAATCTTGAAGTTTTCTACAAAAGATATAACAAGTTATGTGGAGTTGCAAATCCTGAAGCTTTGTATAGGGTAGGAATTGTTTCCTATTTTTATGATGAACATAAAGATCAGGGACTAAACTTGCTTAAAAGAGCTTCTCAAACCAATTTCCATGATGCCATATATATTTATGGTGCAATTTTGATATGTATTGGAGGTAAAGATAAACCAAAATATTTTAAAATTTTGTCTTCTCTTCTCATGCCTCAATGCCAAAAACATTAGAGAATGTTGAAAAGATTCGGTTTCGACTCGACAGACATCTGAGATCCAATACATATGGTGTGTGTTCAAAGCTGAAAAGATTTCACATCAAAGACAAGTGTGATTGTGATGGTCCAACTTGCAAATTCGCACGGAACAACAATATTTGGAATCGTTTTGGTGTTAATAGTAACATGAATAAATCTTCTATGTGTAAGATTTGTTTATGGGATGAAGAAGTCAAACTTTTGTTCACCGATTCTACTTATAGAAGATCTTTCTTTTAATTTTTTTTATGTTTTTTACTCTTTTATTGGCTTATAATTTTTACTTTTTATTGTTTTAATTTTTATTTATTTAAAATTTGATAAATTTTATTTGTTCTCATCGACTTTAATAAATTTACAAGATAATTCATTCTTATTAAATATTAATTATAATTAAACAAACATATATATCTCAAAACAACAAAAAATGCTCACATATCTTCTATATATATATATATATATGACGAAAACAAAAAAAATTCAAATATATATATATATGCTAATTATTAACTTACACATAGAAAATAAATCCTCAAATTTAATATATCCTATATATGTAATAAAAATTTAAAAAAATCACCATAAATTTATTCTATGCAAATAACCTTAAGCGGATCAATCTTCACTATCTTCTCGATCTGAATCTTCTCATTGGTTTCTCCAATTTTTTCAATATAATTTTACAATGACTTCATTCTCAGAATTGTCAACAATCAACATAAAAAAAGAAAATGCACATACTAAATTTGTAAAAAAAAAAAAAAAATGTCACGTGCATAGCACGGGTAAGCATAAAGTGAGTTGTATAAATAGAGATGACCCTTGTTAGCAGATGCTAATTTCTCAAATAACCAATAAAGGCCCAAAGAACGTAGGCCCAACAATGAATTGGTATTCGTAAATATCCGAAGAGGCTGCTTTTGGTCATTTTCATTAATATACGTGTAAAAGTTTGAATGTGTTTATGACCTTTTACTTTTCTTCGTTGAGTACTGATGACTGTTGACCGCATCCTCGGAGAGATTCTTCAAATTCTTGCCCCTGATCGTCACTCGCTTGTTAACTCCAACGAAGCCGTCGAAATCGGAATGTATCACCATGGATTTTCTTCCGACGAAGCTTGATTATCATGTAGATATGTTCCATCTTCAAACTCAATCCAGATTTCTCTCCGTGTATAAGGTTCGTCTTGGTAAATTACCATTTTCGAGCTTTTCGACGTCCTCAACTTCAATGCTGAATCCTTTTTTCGCTCTCTCTCAGGCGCAAGATGGACGCATAGCTCTAATACTGGACTCGACGGTGTTTCACCCACAAGGTGGTGGCCAGCCGGCAGATACCGGTTTCATCGTATTCTCCGGTTTGGATGTTAAGTTCTCCGTTCAAGATGTTCGATTGAAAGATGGAACTGTAAGTTTGAATTTCTATCCGGATTATTGAGTTCTTAGTGTAGATGGTTTTTTCTAGTTTTTTCAGAATTTTTTTAGTGGTGGGGGATCTGATCTTCCCATTTGGAAATCGTAGGTTCTCCATTACGGAGTTTTCCAAGGTTCAAATCCTGAAAGTGGAATGGATATTGAGAAAGGGCAAGAAGTTCGCTTGATTGTTGATGAATCACGACGCAATCTTAATTCCAGGCAAGAAAATATTGATTGAATTTGAATAGAGCATCTAGTGTAGTTCTATAAAGAGAGGGCTAGTTTGATGAGTGGTTGTAGTTTTGGCATGGAATTTTGGAGAAACTCTTATATTATCAGATCTTATGTGAGGTTTTTCCTTTTTGAGTTAAATTATATAAAGCACGAGAGGTGCTGTTTCATAATCTGCTTGTAGAAATCTTCAAAATTCAAATATAGGCCGTTGAAGATTTTTCTCATTGTTATGCATTACATGATAAAAACAACCTTTTTGCCTGGACTCCCATCTTTGTAGTTAAAAAATTTCATGATCAGGTTGCACTCAGCTGGACATTTGCTAGATTTGTGTATGCAGAAGGTTGGGTTAGGACATTTGGAGCCTGGAAAAGGGTACCATTTTCCAGATGGGTAAGAATCTCATTAAAAGATTCGTCATCTCTTTGCAAGCTGTCGTTAAACGTAATAATGCTGATCTAATTGCAATGCGATCAGACCTTTTGTGGAATACAAAGGAATCGTTACACAGGGTGAAATGCAGGTGAAGCAGAAAGAGTTGGAGGCAGAAGCTAACGAACTGATAACCAAAGGAGGAAAGGTAAGCCGTCAGAGTCTCTTCATCGTAGTTTGATATATTGAATTTTGTACGCTTCTTAGTACTGATTCCCTTGCCCGGTATAAGGTTTATGCTGCTATATTGTCCTATGAAGAGGCATCTGTGCTCTGTGGTGGCAGCCTTCCTGATTATATTCCGAAGGTATTTGAATCATTTTCTGTATGAGTTTCTGGTCTTTGTCTAAAAGTGCATATCAACTACTTTGTATCTATGTCCGCGTAAATTTTGGGAGCACTTAAGGAACTCACTGTATTGCATTGTTGGGGTAATAGGTGCTGAGTTAAAGTAAAGTAGTCAGTTAAGCATTGCAAATGAATAGTAAATGACAGAGACTCTACAATTGAATGTGTTGAGCCATTTCACTCTTAAAATATATAACAAAACTCGAATTTCTGTATGTTTACCTTGCAGGGCAGCACCCCCCGGGTCATAAAGTTAGGTGACAGCCCCGGGTGTCCGTGTGGTGGAACGCATGTCTCAGATTTATCTGATATCATAAGCATGAAGGTACGCACATCCAATATAACCAGTCTCAAGTAGATATATTTTCCTCGTTGTAGTTGCCTTCTTTTGCCTTTTGTTTTCTGAAACTAAATGTCTTGCCTTGTTGTTTTTCAAGGTCACACAAATGAAAACAAAAAAAGGAATGACGAAAGTTTTCTATGCTATTGAATCTTGATACTCTTCTTATTGATTTCAGTTCAATACTAAAATGTATACAATAATTCAAGGTAATCCTCAGCACTCGCATCTTACTAATATCGTTTCCTGAAATTTTAGGTTATATATTACCTGCCTATGCAGAGAGCACTGTCTTGATAAAATACTAGCAATGAAAATAGCTCAGGTTCTGCTATTTAAGAGACTTATACACCATCATAGCTGGCACAAGCTGTCGAATCCTTTGTTGAAAAACCGAGATCTATGCTAATACTATTCATTGTAAACTGCTAAAAACGGGACGTAAGCTAAATGGAATTCTTATCAAATGTCATTTTCAGGGAAAGGAATTATAGTGATGACGACTGTTTTCATCAGTTTGCTTCAACAGCAAGCAGCCTCTCCTGTGGCTCAACAGCCACATATCAGTATTTATGGGTATCTATCAATCTATTAAACGACTCTCTCTGTCATTGATAAGTCGTGTATGATATATGAGATTGATGTGATATAATCTCCCACTCAAAGCCCTTTTAGTGTATACTATATTGTCTCTTGGTTTGTAAAATCATACCGGATGTTTGGTCTCAATACTCTCAATTTACAATTCATGCATCGATTTGGTATGGTCCACTTGTTTGGTAATTTGCCGTAAGTTGGCAAAAATAGTGCATGGATGCGATCAATTGTTCTGAAACTCTAAATTTGGTTACTACCATACCCAACCAATCGGTGAGTTATGACAAATAACACCGTTTAGCGATGTTAAAAAAAATCGAAATTGATATGTTACAATATTATTAGCTCAATTCACCAAGTCTTAGTCAAAACTGGATAAAATTATAGAGGTTTTCATTGAGTCGTCGTAATTGTTTAATACGTTACGTGTCGTGTTGCTTCTTAAAACAATTTAACAACTTTGAATAAAACTCTAATATTATATGGTTTGAGAGCTGCAAAATGTTAGATCTGTTCCCGTTATTTACCTCATGCACCCTAACTTAAAAACATTCTCGATTTTTTTCCCATTACCAACTTTTCTTTATTACAAAACAAGTTAACAAAAACAAAAGTTTTATTTTATATGTCTATCTTTCAATTTATTAGTTAGTTCCTCACGTCTCTGTATGCGGCAACTATGATGTACGCCACGTCGATATCTAGTAGCATAGTACTCCAAACATAATATCAAAATTTGTTCGACGTCACTTTATTTTTGGGTTTAGCATATTCTCCCCAGTTGAAAATTTTTAAATTCTTTGCAATTTTGTTTATATTTAGTCAGAACAAGACACCCAATAAACTCCACCGCAACTAAAATTTACAACCTTATTTGTAATTTATTTATTTATTTATTTATTTTGGCTAAAAGATGATTTCATTAAAATTAGAGTTCATATATAAAACTAAATTCGATCTCTCCATTCTAGAAAGAGAATTTTCTCTTTACATAGTCATTGAGTTTCTCGTTTTCTCTCTTCTCTTCTTCAAATCTTTTAGAGAGGAACTATAGTTAGAACTATACTGATTCATATGTAGAATATCCTCCCGGTTGTATTACTGGTATCTTCTCTGGCTTTGTGTCGATTCTCTCTTTGCATGTTCCTATTTTGTTAGTCTAAGTAGCTTCACTCTTTCACATCATTTAAACATCTGAATCCTTGCCATGCAAATTCATCCGATATTAAATTCGGTTTAGTTTACCGATCTGAGCATCGGATTTAGCGATCTCTCTCCTTCCCTTCCGTCAGAGAATCAATTTGGATCGGATGAAATCGGAGAAGTTTGGTTTGGCTTTCGTATGTTGATTTCAATTCTGTTTTGTTTTCAGATTCAACCATCTGGGGTTATTAGAAGAGACACACAACAACTGGAATTGAAGATAAGGAATTAACCTGAGGAATGGCTGTTCTGACGGATCGTTTCTGCAAGTTTCGCCGAAGTCCGCATAAGAGAAGGTGATAACACAAAGTGATGTGGCTTCTTCAATACTCCAATTCTGGTTTTGGGCCTATTTATTTGGCCCACAAATCTTCTGTTTGTAAACCAAATATAACATTAGCCCAATTGTGGTTTGTTTAGTTGATTATAATAAGTTTTAAGGAAAAAAAGGAGTTCAGCATACATAGGGTGTTATTGGTGTTAGCATTGCGGGGCGTATTTCGAAAATACGCACTTCGTATGCCAATCACATAAAAAATTGGAATATGCGCCTTTCACAATTTAGTTGATAAAATATTAAAAGCGGATTTTAGTGAGTAAAAGTATGAGCCGCACTTGAAAAACATCTTTATATCTAATAAGGTGCGGTTCAATGTTAAAAGCTAAAATAATAATAATAAAATATTGATGTAATTAGGATTATACCAGCGTTATTATGCGAGATTGGATTATTTTGATTTTTTTAGACTACATTCATATATGTTCTTTGAGCCGTGTTGATATTTTGGAATATTATTTAGAGTTCCAAAACCTTAACCAAATTTAATCCAGATTAGAGAAACTGAACTAAAAAATACTCAAATGAGTCATAAATCTATGTACCCAAACTTGAACCCAAACCTGAACCAAATCAATAACTAAATTTTAACTTTTTTAGAGTTTTCATATCCAATTTTTTTTTCTAATTTTGAATTTTTAAATATAAAATACCTGAATATGGACTCGATCTACACCTAAGCAAAGTATATCCAAAAATAAAAAATATATAAATAAGTCTCAAACTAAAATAACCAAAATATCAAATTAGATAAACTGAACCCAAAAAATACCAGAATGTGTCCTAAAACTATGTATCCGGAAAACCAAATCCAAATCCGTAGCAGAAGCGAATCATTAACCAATTTTTTAATCGATATATTAAATTAGTTTTTTTTAATTTTTCCATTAAATCTTTATTAATTTTGAATTTTTCTATAAAAATCTATAACAAAACCTACCTTAAACCTATTTTTAAGGGTTGTTATGAATTTTATATTAATTTTATTCTATAGTTTATAGTACATCCAAAATAAAAATATCTCCCACTTTAATAATATACTAGGATTCAACCCACGTTATTGCGTGGGATTTAATTATTTTTTAATCCATGTTTATTTGATTATTAGATTCGTGTTGATATTTTGTATCCCAAAACACGAACCAAACCTGATAAAATACCTCAATGGATCCTAAATGTATATTTAGAAAACCAAACCAGAAACAAATTTTAGAGTTTTTATATTAAAATTTTATTTAATCTTTATTAAAAATACTTGAGATCGATCGTTTGATACATAACCAAATTATATCCGAGAAATCTATGTATTTAAAAAACCAAACTTAAACAAGAACCGGAAGCTAATAAAGAACCAAATTTTAGAGTTTTTTATTTATATTTTGTAAATTTTTAATTTTTATATAAAACTACATGAACCTGAACTCGATCTATACCGAACCAAAGTCTATCCGAGAAATAAAAATTTTCGAGTAAGTCTTAAATTAAAATAACTAAAATACAAAATTTGATGAACCAAACCCAATAACATACCAGAGTGTATCCTAAATCTATGTATTCAAAAAGTTGGATCCAAACCCGAACCGGAACCGAATTAATAATCGAATTTGTAACCAATATACTTTAATTAAACTTTAGCTTTCTTAGGATTTTTTTTCTATTAGTTTTTTTATTAATTTTAAATTTATATATATAAATTTGTAACAAAACATATCTTAATCTTATTTTAAAGGTATTTACGAACCATATGTTGATTTTATCCTAAAGTTTATAATACGTCCAAAATAAAAGTGTTTACCACTTTAATAAATAAGATATAAGATGTGAAATATATCATACGTGTATTTAATTTGTCTAATAATTAATTTTATAAAATGTCCAAATTTGAAATGTACTCGTACGTGTCATATATTCACTTAACTGTTGCTATTATGTCTTATATATCCAAGTTTTTTCATATTATAACAAAGTGAATGTAATGTAAATATATCTAGAGGGTTGGTCATTATTAACATCTGAGAAAAATCATATAGTTTTGTTTTGTTATATTTTATCATTTTCTGTTATATTTTATTATTCTATTTTATGTTTTATTATATTTATTTTAAAAATATATTTAATTATATTTTATGAAATCCGCTCTACTTTTTTTAATGTCACCAATCACATAATTTTTTGTCCTGTTTTTTCCTCAAAATCGTACTTGATGCAGACATCAAGTCATCATCAACTAAGGAGCATGGAGAAAACACCAACAAGCTGACCGAGACACTTGGAAATGACCAACCTAAGCGTGCCAAAGACATAGGTGCCTTTCTTGGAGCATATCTACACAACCAAGAATATTTAAGCTACAAATCTACTTGTTACAAAAAGTCAACTCTTCAAGGAGCCACTGAGAAGAAGTATCAGTTCAAAAGGAGTTCATATGAAGAAGATATTGAAGATACAACTTGGAAGATCTTCAATAGACTCGATAGAGACATATGACGACTAGTAAATTCATTCCAACCAAACGACGATAAATAAAGCAAAAATAAAATATGTTTTGGATTCTTAATTCATCAGAGAATCAGAGAAAATTGGATTCAGATAATTATCGGTTCTGATGTCCAAGTTATTGAGTTCCTAAACCGGAGGATTCTACACTTGTCTTATTTGGAAGCTCATTGATTCAATCAGTTACAAACAAGAGTTTGAGAACCAGGAAAAGACATCAAAGCATTCAGGAGACACATCTAACCATCCAGAGGGGTCAGCTACCATCTTACCATGCACCAGCAGCCACAGGATCAGGCGGATCCTCTTGTTTGTGTAGTTACCATATTCGGATGCATTCACACTTGGTGCTATTAATCACCAACAGCTCTATCACCAAGACTTCTTCAATTTGTAAAGCTTCAATGATGACCAGAATGTTCAAAAGAATCTAACCTATCCCCTCAAACCACCCATATACAAAGGAGGCCGCACATCCCTTATTTTGCCCGATTTGCTCATTATTGTCCAACGGCTATTTTTCTTACGTTTTTGATTTATTTATTGTTTTAGGCCTTAGAGCCGTTGTCTTTGAGCCTATAAGAGCTCATTTTCATTTTATTGTAAACCAACCTTTGGTCCTTGATTTAATAAAGTTTATCATTTCACTTCAAAGACCGAGTTCTTTGTGTTAGTTCATTAGAGTCATAGGTGGATTCCTTTGTTCTCTTTTGTTCATACCTTCAGATATTAAGTGTGAGAGATACTTCTGATCTATTGGTCTGCAGATAATGATTGTTTGAGTGATTTAAGCATTCTTATTTGTCCATTGATTGAGCGAGTCAATCACTTCACCTTCAACACAACCGATTTCACAAAGGAAGTACCTAAAGTTTCCCTTTGTCTAATCTCCACCACTCCTATCCTCTAGAAGCACCCTTGGATCTTGTATCATTTTGGTATCAGAGCCAAAGGTTCCTATCTATCCAGGTTGTATTCATCCAACCTTTATTTTTATATTTTTGTTTTTGTTTTGTTGTTTCTCATAAACCAAAAATCCATAAAAATGTTCATTTCATTATGTTTTGTTTCAATTTTATAAAATCATAAAAAGCCATAAAAATCTAATTTTTTGCTACTGTTAGTTTAGAATCCATAAAACCCATAAAAATTGTTTCTTTAATTTTTAGAAGTCGTTTGCTATTTTGTTTGCTAAAAAGAAAACTAAAAACGAATTCTGTTTCTGTTTTGTTCTTTTGATTGTTTCTTTGTATTTGAATAGAAAATAAAATAAAAATCATTTTTTTTAATTTTGTTCTTTTGTTTAGTTCTCATAACTTTGATTAATTTCTTTTGTTTGTCTTTGATTTTTACAAGTACCCTCAATGACATATTTCATGGAGAATGAGGAGAGTTACTCCTATGAATCTGATTGGAGTCTAAGTGATGATCAATCTTCAGCCAGCAACAATGAGGATTGTGAAGATCAATGGCATGATGACTACTATGAGTCTGAATATGAAGAGAAGCCAGATGGAGTCGAGGTTGAACCTGTGCCACCAGACCATCGCCAAGACTACACTAACGACACACATGAATTTAAGTCATGGTGCAACGAAACTGATTCTGAAATCAGTTATAGAGAGGGACTAGAACGTGAATAAGAGTTGGAAAGTGAGGAAAAAGTGACAAATATTGAATTATTCAATCATGGAGAAGAAGCATACTAAATCATGGAGGCTTACCATGAAGAAAAGCCATGGTATGAAGAAACCAACTCACTAATCTCTTTAGAAGAAACTTACCCATTTGATAAAGAACAATGGGAAGTTGAAGCTGGACAAGAAGATGCACTTAGAGAAGAAAAAGAGTGTAATGAAAGAGGATATGAAGAAGCAAACACCTATAAAGACGTGGCATACCATGACCAGATTGATTTTGAGTTCAGTCATACAAAAAAATTGGAGCCTACAACATTGGAGAATGGAGAAGCTCATGAACCTGAATACAATCTATTTCAGGTCATAGCCAAGATCAAGAAGAGTACCTAAGGTGGGAAAGGAATATGGAGGAATGTTACAATCAAGACAAATCCTTGAGGAAGAGAAACTAATCTATGCCATAGATGCACTCACCAGACCAGCCTATGAATGGTGGAAGCAAGAAGAGGCTGCCCAAGTATTCTATGATGAACCAATTCATACATGGTAAAGCTTTAAGTTAGAGATATATGAGGAGTTTGTGAAGAATAACCCAGCAAGAAACAATTCTTGTTCAAGAAGAGAGTCACATGCAAAACCAAAGGCAACAACTCAAACCACAACGTCAAAAAATAAAACTAAGTACAAGCATGTGAAGCAAGCATCATCAAGGCTGAAGAAGAATGTTTCCTTGCTATCAAATGGACTCAAAGCAGAGCAAAAACAGAGCATCCACGCACCCAAGAAGAAGTCCCAATCTGCTGTGAAGATACCAAGGCAAAGTGCAAAGAAACCGAAACAAGACATTGATGTCTCTAGCTCTATTACCTTGCAAAAGCGACTAACAAAACCATACCAATGTAAGTGCTCCAATTCTCGTAATTTTAAAAATCATACACATTATGGGTGTCATAAGAGAGGAAACTTTGCTGCAACTTATCTATTTTAGAAGAAAATATTACTAGAAAAGAAAATTGAATTATCGAAAACAAGTGATTATCAATCTGTTTTGTTAAATTGCAATTCTAGTATAATGCGTTTGTCTTTGTCAAAGGGTATTGCTACAGGTGTAAGAGAGAAGAAGGAGCTTGGTAACAGTTAAGTACAATGGAAAAACAACTAGAGCCCCATTCAAAAGTTCACACTCAACAAAAAGTAAATGGAGAAACAAAATGTGACATAAGAGGTTTCACGAAAGAGGCTACTTTGCTGCCAAAGGAAGCCAATACCAAACCATGGAGAGGAGTAATTGCTTTCTTATTGATCAAAGAGGAATCACCTGATGCAATAACAAACCTAAAATCCGAGTCTCAACACACACATGATACCCAAGGTAAAAAATTAAGCCCTCATATGATTGAAAAATCTAACTTGACTTCTCTCTATGCAGATCATAAAGTTTTGAGGACAAAACTTTTTGAAGAGGGAGGGTATGGTGCGGACATCAAGTCATCATCAACTAAGGAGTATGGAGAAAACACCAACAAGCTGACCGAGACACTTGGAAATGACCAACCTAAGCGTGCCAAAGACATAGGTGCCTTTCTTGAGGCATACCTACACAACCAGGAAGATTTAAGCTACAAATCTACTTGTTACAGAAATTAAACATTTTCAAGGAGTCACTGAGAAGAAGTATCAGTTCAAAAAGAGTTCATATGAAGAAGATATTGAAGATACAATTTGGAAGATCATTAATAGACTTGATGGAGACATACGACCACTAGTAAATTCATTCCAGCCAAATAACATTGAATCAAGCAACAAGAAAATATGTTTTGGATTCTTCACTAACCAAAGAACAGAGGAAAATTGGATTGATTCCCAAATTCGTTATGGTTTAAAAGTTATTCAAGTACAAAGTCAGATGAACCAGAACCTTCTTGAATTGGACATGCGGGCGGTTATTGAAGGTTTCCCACCAAACCAGGAGGAATTACGCTATAAACCGACTTGTTATAAAATCCTAATTCATCAGAGAATCAGGAAAAATTGGATTCAGATAATTATCGGTTCTGATGTCCAAGTTATTGAGTTCCTAAACCGAAGGATGCTACACTTGCCTTATTTGGAAGCTCATAGATTCAATCAGCTACAAACAAGAGTTTGGCGACCAGGAGAGACATCAAAGCATTCAGGATACACATCTAACCATACATAGGTGTTAGCTACCATCTTACCATCCACAAGCAGCCAAGGATCAGGCGGATCCTCTTGTTTGTATACTTACCATATTCGGATGCATTCACACTTGGTGCTATTAATCACCAACGGCTCTATCACCAAGACTTCTGCAATTTATAAAACTTCAATGATGACTAGTATGCTTAAAAGAATCTGACCTATCCCCTCAAACCGACCAGATACAAAGGAGGCCGCACATCCCTTATTTTTCCCGATTTGCTCATTATTGTCCAACGGCTAGTTTTCTTAAGTTTTTGATTCCTTTCTTGTTTTTGGCCTTAGAGCCATTTTTTTGAGACTATAAGAGCTCATTTTCATTTCATTGTAAACCAACCTTTGATCCTTGATTTAATAAAGTTTATCATTTCACGT
Source organism: Lepidium aucheri (assembly GCA_900406435.1). NCBI lineage: Eukaryota > Viridiplantae > Streptophyta > Magnoliopsida > Brassicales > Brassicaceae > Lepidium > Lepidium aucheri. The sequence goes on along the minus strand of OVBA01003288.1, from coordinate 14,666 downwards.
CAAAGACCAAGTTTTTTGTGTTAGTTCATTAGAGTCATAGGTGGATTCCTTTGTTCTCTTTTGTTCATACCTTCAGATCTTAAGTGTGAGAGATACTTCTGGTCTATTGGTCTGCGGATAATGATTGTTTGAGTGATTCAAGAATTCTTGTTCGTCCATTGATTGATCGAGTTAATCACTTCACCTTCATCACAACCGATTTCACAAAGAAAGTACCTAAATTTTCCCTTTGTCTAATCTCCACCACTCTTATCCTCTAGAAGCACCCTTGGATCTTGTATCAGTACTTGTCTCGTACTTGTAAAAAACCGCATTTATATCGCACCACACTTTGTCCCGAACCGCCAAAATTGCAGTTACCAATTGGACCCATAGATTGGGGTTGGAACAAGACCCTTTTTGCAATTGAATCTACTAAAGTATTGTTCTGCCTACGGATGAAACTAAAAGAGATAACAAAAAATAGCCGGGATAGATTCCATATATCATGGAGGAGGCTTACGATGTCCTTAACTTGATCTTTGTTGTTGATTACTTGGATCAAAGTAAGAGAGTCCGATGCAAAACAAATTTTCATGATGCCCAAGGATAGATCATTGAGGATCTCCTTTTGCATAGCACATGCTTCAGCGATTAGTGAAGGTCGGATGTGGTGAGTTGTTGAGCTCGATTTCTTTAGATCGGTGCCATCTGAATCGAAAACACCATCAGAAGCTAGCAGAACAGGATCTGGAATTCATGCAGCGTCTGTGAAATCTCGGAATAAATTTGGTGAGCAAGTCCTGAGAAACTCTTCTTGCTGGTGTAGGTTCGAGCTTTTCTACCACTCTTTGGCTTCTTTAATGGCTTTGAGGATTGTTTCATCTTCATGTAAAGCTTTCTTTTCAAAAATCCTTTTATTACGTGCAGTCCAAATAGCCCATAAAGAGAAAAGATGATTGTTGCTAATACCTGTTTGTGGAGTGAAACTAGTTTGCTTTCTTAGTGAATCGCTTGTTGAATATTTGCGTAAGCCCCTTGGTCAAGCACTGAGCTAAAAAGTGCTTTCTCCCACACTATTTTTTGCAAACTAACAATAGAGAAAGGTGTGTTCTCTTGATTGTGGCTCTTCGCATCTGCAACATTGTATATTATCCACTAGTTGTTTTGATGCTAAGCTCTCTCCTCACGACAAGGCCTTTTGGATTAGCCTGCACATGAACATTTGTATTTTTGGTGAGAACTTTCCTTCCCATAATTCTTTTTTCCACTTGAAGTTGTTGTCCTGGCCTCCTGGGATAGGTTCTGATGAGTCAATGCTAGCATAGTATCCTGAGCGAGTTGTGTCAACACCTGACCTTGAATGCAATCAAATCAAATTATCCTTTGTATTAGTTTTGCTTGGTATAGTAGATATGATTTCCTTTTCCAGAGTTGGCACTAAATTTTAGAGTTTCCTTGTGTCCCATTATGTGCTGTCTTGCATCATAAGGTCTGAAACTTTGAGAATTGTACGAGTTTTTGATATTGGTCCATGAATTCTGCTTGCCTCAGTTGTAAAAAGCCAAGTAAATATCTTTCAATTAGCACTCCTTTCCACCCATGTGATATGTTTGTCGTTTGGTTACAAGTTAAGAACTCTTGGTGATTGCATATTTGCCTAACAAGACTCAACTAAGGAGGCTGGTGGGATGTTTTAGTATTCTTCAATTTGTTTTTGCAAGAAGTGCATTGTTGAAATCTTGGATTTCCCGGAACTCGAGTTCTCCATTTCTCTTGTTCTTGGTGAGTTTTTTCCACGTCATCCATCACATCTTTTTTACAATTTATGTATCCCACCAGAACCTAGTGGAAAGAGATTGAATTTTCTGGCATAGGTTCACCAGCAGTTTGAAACTGGACATAGTGTACAAATAGATTGTTGAAAGGACTGATTTTAGCATCACTAATTTTCCAACAGGTGATAGCCATTTTGTGGCATAGCTAGTTATTTTCTGCTTAACTCTTTCAATCAAAAGGTTAAAGACATCTTTCTTTTTCCTTCCCAAGTTTTCTGGGATTCTTAGATATTTGCCGTTTCCTCCTTCTTTTTGAATATTAAGGATAGCTTTTTCAGTTTGTTTCACATTAGCTGGTGTCCTTGATGCAAACATAATTGCTGATTTCTCTTTTTTGATGATTTGGCGTGAGACTGTTTCATATTTTCTGATGATCTCCTGTAGTGATTTATAATTTTTCTCTTCTGAATTGCAGAAAAATATCATCTGCAGATAGAAAGTGGTTGATGCTAGGGATGTTTCTCGCCACTCTTATTCCATTAAGTAAGCATTTATCCTATGCATCATCATATAAACCTATTAATACTTAGTTGCATAAGAGAAATATGTATGGAGACATGGGGTATCCTTGTTGTATTCCTCTCTTAGGATGCACTAGACCTGTAGTTGTTCCATTTATACGATATGAATAGGATACGCTCAAAATGCCACTCATTAGCCAATTGATAATCTGCTCAACACATCCGTTATAAATCCAAATTAACTTGTTACAGGTTTTGCTCATGTCGGTTTTCACCACCATTGGGCATTTTTTTCTTCCCTTGAGACTATTTTAGGAATTGTAGTGTCTTATGGGTAATTAGGATATTTTCAATTACTGCTCTTAGTGGGATAAAGGCTGGTTGATTTTGATATTATTGACTCCGACACTGGCTATAGGCGCTTAGAAATTATTTTTGAGATGATTTTGTAAGTTACACTACATAGTACAATTGGTCTATAATCTGCCACACCTCTAGAATTAGGGACTTTTGGAATCAAATAAACATTAGTATGATTAATGGTACTCGACATAAATCCAGATATAAAGAACTCACAAATTTCCTCTGTAACTTTAGGTTCGATATCTTTCCAAAATTTTTAGGAAAATTTGTAGAAAACCTGTCTGGCCTAGGTGCTTTCTCTAGATGGATGGAGTATACAGTCTCCTTAATTTCAGTGGGTGTAGGGATGGAGATCAGCTTGAGGTTTGTTTGTTCATCTACTTTCTTTTTCAGTGCTGTGTCCATTATCTTTGGATTTAGTTGATGATTGAAGCTGAAGAGCTTGTTAAAGTAGTCTTCTATTACATAAGTTATTTCCTCTTCTTCAAACACTACTTCTCCTTGATGATTCTCTAAGACTTAATATGTATGTTGCTCGTATGCCTCTTGTTATTGCGAGAAAATATTTTATCTCCTTTTTTTAACCAGCATTTTTTACTTCTCTGTTTCCAATACTCTTCTTCTAGTTTTATGATTCTCACAGCTCTATATTTATATTTGAAATTCTGCTTTCATCAGGTTCAGGTTTTGACGTTTTTTCATCTAAAGCTAGTTTAAATCTCTTTAGCCTATCTTGGTTGTTTTCTTCCTGCTCCCTTTTCCACTTATTAATCGCTTGTCTGACTGCCTTTAGCTTTTTATCAATTGACACAGAACAATCTTCTCTACAGGTTTTCTTAGTCAGACTCTAAACTTCTTTATTACGGTTGGGACTTCGACCGTACCTGAAAAGTCCTTTTATTTGTTTCTTTTCATTGGAGAAGAAGGTGATTAACAACCTCTAATCAGAGCCTTCAAAACCCAGATATTCGCATCTAGCTTGTGTGTAAGATTCCATCCAGGCTCCAAATGCAAGTGATCTATCCAATTTGCGTCTAACCAAATGATTGTGTCGGTATCCTCTCCATGACAGCGGATTACCTGAAGATTAAGTAGCATACATATCATTTCTGGTAATAAATAGTCTAAAATCTAAGAAAGAACTTTATGCTCTTGAAGATCCTCCTTGCTTTTCCTCATTGCATGTCAATCATTAAAATCCCATCTTATAAGGTACGGAGTTGCTCTTTTTCACAGTCTTTCTGAGATTATGTCCCATAACTCCTTCCTTTTTGGTCTCTCAAGTACTCCATAGATGAAAATTGTATAGAAACTCTCATCTTTGTGCTTGACTTTTAGCATCTATGAAGTTGTGTTCAGCTATCAGTATCTCCAAATCAAGATTATTATTCAAAAACACAGCTAAACCTCCACCACCTCCTGGTTTTGGTGCAACAAAATAGTGATTCTTATAGTTCAGCTACTTTAGCAATTTCAAGATTTCATTATCAGAGTTCCTAGTCTCTGAGAGGAATAAGATATCAAGGTGGTAGCAAGAATGAATTTCCATGATTCGGCAAACTATCAGAGGATTCCTCAGCACTTGATAGTTTCAGCTTAATTTATGGATTATGAAAATCAATTGCCCTTCTCAAGGTCGAGTTTAAATTTTCAGAATTCGTTAATGTTCCCATACTTGAGTTTTCTCCGCCTTCTCTTATGGTATGTCTGTTGCGAGATAGCGGAGTTGTCTGATAAGTTGAGCTTTGTCTGTTTTCCAGATTAAACGAGATTTGAAGAGAGCCATGGAGCTGCAGGGCAATTCTTTTTGTAGACCCTGCTCCCGGTAAGATCATCAGCCTATTTTGCACTTTTTTTGATGGAGGCCACCTTAATCTATTTTTAGTTGTTATTCTCTTCCTGGGGATCACCACTTCACTAGTAGGATCAGCTAAGGTTTCTTCTGCTTCTTGAGTTAGTTTTCCTAGGAAAAGAGTTGCAGGGATTCTTGCTGGTTCCTCTGCAATTTCCATTTCAGTTTCAATATAAGTTATCTCAAGAGTAGCTCCCCTTTGCATTCTTACTTTGACTATTTCTCGAGCATTTTTAGCAAAAAGTCTTGAATCTCTGGCCTTCTTAACTCTTTCATCTTTGGCTAGTTTTTCAATAGGATCACTACCTGAGTACTGTATTCTAACATCATATAATTTTTCCATAGCCTTGTCTACTGCAAGCTAGGGTAGAGGAGGGGTATGTATTCTTTTCCAGACTCCTGATCGGTTGCTAGATTTGGTTTCTTTGGGAGGTTCTTGCCTCACCTCTCGATGAGTATTCATGGCTCCTGTTTCTGCTTCTTGCAGATTTTGATGGAAATTCATAAACTTTTTCCAGAGACCTGTGAGGAGACTTGTATTTAATTCGCCACACCAGCTCTCTTTGCTTCATTGGAGATGTGTAAGGTTTGCATTTTAGATAAGGTTCATAACGTCTTCTACTCTCAGATTGGTAGGCTTCTCTATTTAGTCGATCCCTTCTATCATTTTTGAAAGTAGGTTTAAATTGTTTGCCATAATGATCTCTTCTCTGGTAAAACTTGTCTTTGCTTAGAGAGTACTGGTTGGTTCCCTATTGTTTATATTTCTGCTCCTGCACTTGATTTTTCTTGAATGATATCTTTCCTAGTTTTAATTATTTCATCTTTTTAGTTTCCTTAGGACATTCAGCTTGGTCATGGTTTAGACTCTTGTAGCTGTAGTAGTAATTCTCAAGCTTCTCATATACCAGGTTGACCGTGACTTTCTCACCGTTAGGAAACTTTACCATTCATTCAATCATCAACGATAATAAGCCATTGATTATAACTAGCATCCTTGCTGAGAGAAGGGTAATCTCTATTTTTTCCTCTTTTCCAATATCTTATCTAATACTCCTAATAATAGGTCCAGTCCAAAGATGAAATGGAAGCCCTTGCACCTTAATCCAGAAAGGAATATGATAAGGGAAATAGAAGGAGGTTGTTGGTTTCCACCTTTGACTCAGAGTCATCCATTTTGCAAAATGGCAAGGTCTGTTATCCAAGATCTTTTTTTGATCTGCTTCATTTTCAAATTGAAATTTGAAGAACCCTTGTCCAAGATCAGCTTCTACAGCCGGTTTTGTAGTCTTCCAGTGTTTTGTAAAAAAAGGAATGAGAGACCAACATCTCTATTTCTTAGGGTTGGTTAGCCTTCCAATCAGTTTAAGCTCATGTTTTTTACCAATGCTGAGTTGTCTGTCTCATGGGCCCTTATTCTACCAGATCTGGGTGGAGCACGTACATATGTATTCTCTTGTTCCTTTAGTTTTGTAAAGTGAGAGATGATGTTTGCCATTTTCCTGCGCACTTAGGAACTTAAATTGCATCGAGAACTTTGGGAATAAGCAATAACTTAGCATAAAAAACTTCTCACAAGGAGAGATAGTGAAACAAGTTACCTAAGTGAACAAAGTCACTAGATAAGAGATCTTCACGACTCTATGTTTGAAAGTAGTGAAAAACTTCTAACACTTCTCCCTTTGTTCAGCTTAGGTGTTAGTTCGAGCTTTAGGAGAGGAAACTTATAAATCAATTCATGGCAGTGGGGGGCTTCGGTTATAGAGATTATATGCAGAGTATAGCAAAATTTATTCCTTGTTTGGAGAGGTAGGAAATCAAAACACACTATAAATTTCTCCATGGTTGCAAGCAGAAGTAGGTGCTTTTTATGTATCCTATATTAGGTTAAAACTCTCAAACTTTTCTTTTGCTCAAAGAGGAAGTAAACTGGGAACAAGCTTGCTCCTAGAGGGTTGTGCCCGAGAGAGAATATTTGTGCTGACTCCCTGCTGATCCAAAAATCAACAATCAAATATTTGTGATATTTAGTGGAGAAGAACATGGGTTAGATACTCATAAGAAAATCAAGACTATAAATAAACAAATACGGAGAATGGATACAAGGTAACAATGGTTCTAGTACAAATATTACATAGAGAAAAAGTAGAGAAATGAGAGATTAAATGGTTATTGCCGAGAGAAAGATGATCAGCCCTCCTTCTTCCTCCTACTCTTTCTCTACTTATGCTTCAATATCCTTCTATTTTCTCCAATAACGGCCCTCACTTATTGCTATTTAATTTTCTTCACTTAATGCTCTTAGTTTCTTATTTTCAACTTGTAACATCTCTCCAGCTCATAACACTTCTTTTTAGGGAGAAGAATTCAAACCTCATTAATTTCTTTTGGGATTCTCTTGTTATATTTTATTGGGCATGTGCCCGGTATCTCCAATAGCCCCCTATTCCTTTGTTAAATTTGAATTTAACAAGGCACATAAAGCTGAGTCGTGTCTATTACCTTATAGATCTTGAATGCGTTACTCTCTGATCTATGTGAAGAACCTTATGAGCTAATACACGAACTCTACAAGGTGAACTATTTTTCTCCTCTTTATTACCGATTTCAAGTTGTGATATATTATTGTTTGTTCGAGATAATTACAATATGTATTTTTGTTAATTTTGTTTTGATATTTGGCGTGAGTGCGCACTTAGTTTTGTTTTTATTCCATAGTAGTAGTCGATTTATGGAATACTCATTTGCCAAATAGCTGAGTATTGAGTTGACATTTTCTTCTATCAATAGGAAATTTGGCCCTTTTTCTTAATTCTTTGTTCGTAATCATTTGATTAACTACTCACTCGCTAAATAGTTGCATGTCGAATTGACCCTTTCTTTGGTCAATAGCAAATTTGGCCTTTGCCATTTTTTTCTTTGAGGTCAAACTCAATGAGCAGGTAAACAAGTAGTGTGAGTCTCTTCTGAGCTGCTACATGAGTACAATGAGTTGTTGTTTGAGCTACTTTTGTTGTGGATTGTGGTCTGAGTTCGACGAGTTGTTGTGTGAACTCAATGAACTATTGTGCAAGCTTATCAAGATGTTGATCAAGCTTGGCGAACTATTGAGAAAGATGGGTAAGTTGTTGGAGAAGTTTGGCGAGCTGTTTGACGGGATCGTCGAGCTGTTATCTATGCTCGATGAGTTGTTGGTGTGAGCTCATTGAGCTATTGGGACGGGCTCGTCGAGCTTTTAGGAAAAGGTCAACGAGCTGCTATCTAGGCTCGACGAGATGTTGGGACGGGCTCGTCGAGCTGTTAGGACAAGGTCAACGAGCTGTTATCTAGGCTCGACAAGCTGTTGGTGCGAGCTTGTCGAGCTGTTGGGATGGGCTCAACATGCTGTAAGGAGAGCTCGGTGCACTGTTGAGCAAGCTATACAGACTGGTGAGTGAGTTGTGCGGGCTGATGAGAGAGAGCTCTGTAGACTGCTGGGGAGAGCTCTGAGGGCTCTATAAAATTTTACCCTGGTAACAAGCGTGAAGGAGAGATCTATTCTGTTTGCTTTGAGATATAGAACCGTTATCAAAACATGAGTATTTTTAAAATTTCTCACAGACGGTGCCAAATTGTTGATCCAAAAATCAATAATCAAAAATTTGTGATATTTATTGGAGAAGAACATGGGTTAGATAATCCATAAGAAAATGAAAACTATATATAAACAAATACGGAGAATGGATGTAAGGGAAACAATGGTTCTGGTACAAAGATTACATAGAGAAAAAAGTAGAGAAATGAGAGATTAAATGGTTGTTGCCGAAAGAAAGATGATCAGTCCCCTTCTTCCTCCTACCTTTTCTGTATTTATGCTTTAGTGTCCTCTTATTTCCTCCCATAACGGTCCTCACTTATTGCTATTTAATTCTTTTTACTTAATGCTTTTAATTTTTTATTTTTTAACTTATAACATCTCTATTCTTTGTGAGGAGAAGAATGTAAATCTCATTAATTTTTTTTGGGCTTCTCTCATTATCTTTTATTGGGCATCTGCTCGATATCTCCACCCCCAAACTTTATTCTTAATCCTTATTCATACTTTATATTTGAGGCTCTTTACATTTTAGAATATGTTATAGTGAAGATGGGAAAAAAAGTCTATATCTTAATGAACCTTTACCGTAATGCCGATTTCTTAATAAACTTTTGAACCCGTCTTAAATATTAATTTGATACTTAAAAATTTAAAAAATCTACATGAACTTTGTAATTATGGCTAAGTTTTACATTGACCCTTAACACCGTCAGTCAAGGTTTAAGTCTCCGTCAGGCGAGACATGTATGGCCGATTTAAGCGAAACGTGTACAGCCGAAATAAAAATAAATAAAAAATTCAAAACAATTAAAAAAACTCAAAAAAATAAAAAAAAATCAGAAAGAAAAAAAGGTTCCAAAAAATCAAAGAAAAAGTTTAAATTTTTTATAAAAATCTATATATTTATATATAATAAAATAAATTAAAACAAATTTTTAAAAATAAATAATCGATAAAAAGATAAAAAATATAATTTAAAAAAATAATATAAAAAATTAGAATTTTTTGAAAATAAATTAAATACAACCTATTACAACCTAACTAACTGACAAATAGACACGATAATTAACCAAATAATATACCTAATTACAACCCAACTACAATCATAATTCACATGATTCAAAAAGTTCTTAACTCTAAAACTCTAATTCCAAATTTGTCATGAATCATAGAAATCTTCAACAAATCAAGTACTTTTGACATGGTAATAAGTACACCTATATAAATGAGTTGATGAAACAGTGTCGATGTTTCCGACATTATAGGTGCTTCTAACACTAGGTGCTTCAAGCAACTCATTTATATTATATATTTCATCAACTCATTTATGTAGGTGTATCATCAATTCTTTTATATTACATGTTTTATCAACTCATTTATATAGGTGTTTCATTAACTCATTTTCATGTTTTTTTTCAACTTCTTGAATGTCAATTTTTAAATATTTTGACAAAACACTTATTAAGACGTCAAAATTTTATGATGAAACAACTACATAAATGAGTTGATAAAACATATAATATAAATGAGTTGCCTGAAGCACCTACTGTCGGAAGCACCTATAGTGCCAGAAGCATCGACTGTGCTTCATCAACTCATCTATGTAGGTGCACCACATTACCATATCAAAAACACTTGATTTGTTGAAAAATTCTAGTGTTTGTGACGAATTTTGTATTGAATTTTTAGAGTGAAAGATTTTTGAATTTGGTGGATTATGGTAGTACTCAAGTTGTAATCTACTTGTAATTTAGTCAATTTGTTGGTTAGTTATCTTGTCTATTTTTTATATATTTAGGTTGTAATGAGTTGTATTTAATTTATTTTTGAAATTTTTACTATTTTTCTTAATTTTTTTAAAAAAATATTTTGATTTTCTTGTTTTTTCGTTCTTTTTACTTTACATATATATATATATATATATATATTTAAAAAATTTCATTGGTTTAAATTTTTTCGAATTTTTTTGATTTTTTTTTGTTTTTTAATTCTATTATACACGTATCGCTTAAATCGGCCGTACACGTGTGTCTATTGATAGAATGATAAAAACTTAATTGTTGACTAACGATTAATGTAGAAATTAGCTACAATTAAATAATTTAGACGAGTTCAACAATTTATTGAAAAATTGGTTATGCAGTAAAAGTTCATTTGAAGATGTGGATAAATTCATAGGATGAGAGGATTAAGAATTATCATTAATATGCTTCTTATACATCTTACCGTCTTAATTGTATTATATTTGCTTCTTTGAGTAGTCCAAGAAAATTAATACATCAACTATAATTGGATAAAAGTATAATAATACAGGTAAGGATCTAAGGATGACATCATCAAGATAAAATGTCAACGACCACACTTATTGCCTTCAATTGTTGACTTGTTATTCACATTCCTCCTTAGATTATTATTGCCTGATTACTTTTTACTTTTTACCACTAATATATTCTGTATGTAACCACATATCTTTTGGGACTGAAACTAAAAACAAAATTTCGTTCTTTTTCTAAATTTTAATCATCCAAATTCGTTCCTTGAAATCAAATTTTAATTAGGAAGATTACATAAACTAATATTTGACAACAACATCTCCACAATTAATATTTATTTTAAAATTAAATAAAAATATTTTCTAAATTTAAAGTGGTTTAACAATCACAGAAAATAGTTAAAATGTTCTAACTAATAACTTAATATCAAGATTCAATTCCTCCACTTATACTATTGTAGATTAAAAACGAATTTTAGGGATAAACATGGATTAAAAATTACGATTCAGCAATTCAATTTTTTTTTGTTAAAATAAAGTATATAAATATTTGAAGCATTCAACGTCCTAAAAATATCTGAAAGAATCTTTCCAAGAAAAAGTTCTAAATTCTAAAATAGTGTTCTTTATACTTTCAAACAAGAAATATAAATAAGAAAACAGAACTATTATTATTTTGGGTAAAGAAAGTTGAACTTTGAAGGGAAGGAAAAGAAAGCTAAAAAGCAANAAAAAAAAAAAAAAAAAAAGAAGTAAGAAAACATTATAAAGGAGGCTTTGATTTTCACTCCCAAAATTAGAAAACAAAAACATTCACTCGTTAACTCTTCTCCTCCATCCATTTCTTTCATTCTCTCTTCTCTCTCTCTTTTCACTTCTCTCACTCATTTTTATATTCGTCTCTTTCGATTCGTTCTTTCTTCATACTTCTCCGATTATTCGATTTTCTTCGGATTTTCTTCATTCCAGTTTGTTTCGTTTTCTTATACGTTAAGGTAAACACGTTTATCTATCTCTTCCTCATTGTCTACGCTTCTCGATTTCCTTTTCGTTCCCACAATTTCATTAGTTTTTTTTTTCAGTTGGGTTTTGCGATTTCTGATTTGTTCCGTTAATGGAATTATTGTTACATATACCATAATTAGGAGTTTTTGTTAACACATGTCGCACTGAATACTTCAAAATCTGAACAACTATAAATGTTTATTTCTGGGATTTTTTTTCTGTGTATAACTATGTATTATCTGAAACATGTTTTAACAACAACTTATGTGGTCTGCATTTAGTATATGAGAAGAAAAATTGCTTCTTAACTTGTGCCTGGTTATTAAAAAAGAAATCACTGTTCGTTATCATGGCCTTATCTATCGTCACTTTCGACCTGTGCTTACTCTCACACCACGTATTTTGTCGCTAAGGTCATTTCAATGCAAAATTTTGAGGTTGGGGGGTTTGTATTAGTTTGAGATTTAATTAGGATTGTTGAAGATAAAAGGACTGAACTTTGATTGTTTTTTTTTTCTGGATCCAAGAACTATGTCTTGATTTTGCTTTTGTTTTTGTTTTATTTTTTTTATTTTTTATTTTTGTAAATTTCCTTGTTAATCGATCCAGGATTGATAAGGAATACTGGTTTGGTTATATTTTAACAATTGCTTAATCTGATGGGTAAATGGATCTTGCTGTTTCAGAAGATTTCAAAAAAAAAAAAAAATGCAGGAAGAGACGGATCCTTATGGTGAGATTGAGATAAGCTTTGGTTATCAATGCAATAAGGAGATAGGTATTCCTAAAGATAGTATTTCTGATGGCCGTGGGCTTCTTGGTGGGTTTAGGCTTCAAAAGACAAGCAGTTTCTCTTGTTTATCAGGAGCTGCTTTAAGTGGAAACCCAACATTAGCCAATACCAATATTTGCAATGGAGTGATTGGTTCTGAGATATTGCCATCTCTAGATTCCCCAAGATCTTTCAGGAAAGTTCCATCTTCGCCTGCGCTTTCTAAGCTTGACATACTCTCTCCTTCTCTCCATGGAAGCATGGTGAGTCTAAGCTGCAGCTCGTCTACTAGCCCGAGTCCTCCTGAGCCAGAATCTTGTTTCTTGACATCAATGGGTTCTTCTTCTTCTGTGAATGAAGGGTTTCTTCTCTCAGGCATGGAAGTTCAAGTTGCAGGCGGTGCTGCAGGGGAAGATAGGGTTCAAGCCGTTTGCTCTGAGGAAAACGGTTGGCTCTTTTGCGCCATCTATGATGGATTCAATGGAAGAGATGCTGCTGATTTCTTGGCTTGCACTTTGTATGAGTCCATTGTGTTCCATCTCCAATTGCTTGATCGCCAAATGAAGCAAAGCCTTACCAAATCTGATGATGATGGCGAAAAATTGGAATTTTCATCAAATATAAGTAAAATAGATTATTCTTCCTCTGATATGTTCAGACAAGGAGTGCTAGATTGCTTAAACCGTGCGCTTATTCAGGCAGAAAATGATTTCCTAAGGATGGTTGAGCAAGAAATGGAAGAAAGACCGGATTTGGTATCTGTTGGATCTTGCGTTCTTGTCACTCTCCTTGTCGGGAAGGATCTCTACATTCTTAATCTCGGTGACAGCAGAGCTGTTCTAGCGACCTACAATTATAATAAGAAGCTGAAAGCTGTTCAGCTCACAGAGGATCACACAGTTGATAACGAAGTCGAAGAAGCTAGACTCTTAAGTGAGCATCTTGATGATCCTAAAATTGTTATTTCCGGCAAAATTAAAGGAAAGCTCAAAGTTACTCGTGCACTCGGAGTTGGTTACTTAAAGAAGGTGTTAGTTTGGTGATTTGATACTTGAAAGAAAGCCAAAAAAACAGCTTTTAAGCGTTGGTATATATTAATTTGCTAATCTATTTGCAGGAGAAATTAAACGATGCGCTCATGGGAATTCTCCGTGTTCGTAACCTGTTAAGTCCACCTTACGTTTCAGTGGAACCATCGATGAGAGTTCACAAGATAAGTGAATCAGATCACTTTGTCATAGTTGCAAGTGATGGTTTATTCGATTTCTTCAGCAACGAGGAAGCAATTCTGCTTGTTCATTCCTTCATTTCTAGTAATCCTTCTGGCGATCCTGCAAAGTTTTTACTTGAACGTCTTGTAGCTAAAGCTGCTGCTCGTGCTGGTAAGAAAAGCTTTGTTCTTTTTAATGTTTATTTGAATGAATCTGCAATTTTCATGAGCTTTTTATTACCAAAACTTATAGGCTTTACGTTGGAAGAATTGACGAATGTTCCTGTTGGTCGGAGACGGAGATATCATGACGATGTGACTGTAATGGTGATTACTCTCGGTACTGATCAACGTACCTCAAAGGCTTCTACGTTTGTATGATTTGATGATGATGGCGACAAATCTTGGATTGGTAAAAATTGTAAATACTCTGTTTGATCTTCCTGAAGACTTTGAAACTGATCTTAAAGAGTTTTTTTTTTTTTTTTTTTCACTTATTTGTGGTAATCTTTTTATGTACTGTATAGTACGTACATATTATTGTAATGTGGTAGTTTTGGGAGTAATTGTACTATTGTTTTTTTGGTCTTGGGGTTTGAAATGGCTAAATTTCGTCAAATCTGCCTCAGCCTCGCATGTTCTGTTTTTTAGGCCATTTGGTCTTTCGGGTGTTCTATAATTGGAAACTAAAGAAAAGCAGAATGAAATTATAAAAATCGTCAATAATGGGTTTCGAATTCACGACCACAATTTTAAGGGCTTTGTGCTGTGCCAACTGATCCACGACCACAATTTTAAGGGCTTTGTGCTCTGCCAACTGAGCTAGACGGGCTTTATTTGTAGCTCTTATCTTATATAACTAATTGATGCAATGCGGCCAGATGAAGAAGACTGGCGCCTACTAAAATAAATTATACAATAACGTCTAGTTGATAAACAAGGTTAGATGGTTTTCAATTTATCTCTATTAAAAGTAAAAGTTATCACTTTTGGTTTTGTTCTACTTATATCAAAGTATTGATGACCTAAGAGCTGAGATGGGTGTAGAAGGCACTTCTCCTTTTCCGCCGATGAAACTAATTCACCTGCTAGTTCCAGTTTAGAAAGTACCCACACATAAGTTACTATTAAACTTTACAGGTTTGTTATCTAATTTTCCTTAGTTAGCAACCTTTTTCGAAGGAAGCAATGACATTCTCTATAATGCCGTTATACATGATTTGTTACTATTTTGTTTAGTTTTATGATATTGACTTTCCCTATATTTTTAAGTTTTAAAATAATCGTGATTGTTGATGCTAAAACTCAACACTCGTTATCAGATTATGGAACTTCGA